>CM019753.1:4120528-4360528 GCA_009761765.1 Phenacoccus solenopsis
TTCACCTGCAAATGTAAACCAGCCTCAATTAAAAACTCAGCTCAAGCATGGCTACTTACCTTTTTTATTATATCATTTATATTGTTATTATTGTTTCCATGATTTGTATTTTTTTTTAGTAACTTCAATTTTTTTTCAATATTTCAAATTAATTTCACAAAAAATATTGAAAAAAATTACATTTAAGGTAATTTCATTTTTTCACCCTACAACAACCATTATTTTCTATTTCTTCAAATTCCAATGAGTCCAAGATTTTTTACAACAATCGGAAGTCTTCAACAGAATTACGATAAAATGATTTCATACGTAACTTTTTATTATTATCGATCATTTCGAAATTTGAAAAAGAATTCAAGTTTTCGGACATCATTTTAGAAAATGTTCTCATCGATTTCGAGAGCAGTATCATTTCATCACTCTGAGGTAATGTTTAGAATCCTTATTTCAATCAAAAACCCGATAAAGGACCGAAATAACAACTAATGAATATAAATTACAAAAATCAATCTGTTTCATGGTTGATGAGGTGTAATAACAAAAAACCCAATCACAATGGCAACCGACAAGACGTTACGTATTTTCGGGTTCGTTGTAAAGGTTAACGAGTCGAGCAAATACGTAACAGATTATTTCGGCATTTCTTCAAAAATTCGAACGCTCTTATTCCGCATAAAATAGCCACACTAAAAATCGATAACATGCCTCTAGCCAAGTAGCTGTAAATGACACATTCAATTTAAAAAAAAAAAAAGAGAAAATCAATTTCTCCACTCGAATTGGCTTTATTCTGGAAAATTCTTCGATACGTGATTTTCAAGCGGACGGCGTCATTTAAACATTCACAGGTAAATTACCTTACAATCTATTTTAACCAGGGTTATCGGAGCGCCGAGTCTAATGAGAAAACCAGTTGATTAATATCCAAACCTGTCGCGTGTTGGCGCGTTTCCCCAACACAAATTAACTTTCGACCGGTTCCAAAAACGTAAAAATATTCGCCCGAGATCAATTTCGCCTTCGACACGTCCTTGCACGAGCCCCCATTACTTTACACTCTCAATTCGCAAGATGCGCCCATAACGACGCATTTCCGGTTTTCTTGCGCTGGCCTATCGTAACCGCGGTTATAATAATTTAGAAACCAGATAGATATTGCGTGTGAGGTAATTCGAAATGCGTGCGAATCTAATAACACTTTTACTTTAAACCTGTTTCAATGCATCGTTACCCGCGTACTCGAATATCACCGCAGATCGATATGCTGTACGAGGCAAATACTAAAAAAATGAAATAAAATTCGAGCTCGTCGTTCGTGCTAAATAAATCTGAAAAAAGACTCGAATGCTCAAAACAGAAAAATTCCTAAAAAAAAAAACTGGACACGACTTCGAACTCAAGGGCACAGAAAAAGAATCAGATAAGTTATTCATTTCAAAAATGAGATAATTACATATTCTGGTAGGTAATCTCAACTTCAATAGCATAGAATTTCAATTTTCCGAAATTGGTAAAAATTCGTCATAAAAATCTAGTTCAAAGATATGCAGCACAAGGAAAGAACAATGTAAGCCAAAACTTCAAAATTTGATTCTCTCAAAATATAAAAAAAGTAACTTATTGCTTCGTTCACTGTACATTGGAGGTAATGTTCTTCTAAGGTGATCCTGATAATTCCTTTTCTGAGTTAATCTTCTGCGAAACAGGGGCGAACAAAATTCGTTAATCTTAATGCAAGACTTTTGTACGACATTTTCACCAAGAATCAATACACCCCCTCCCTTCTCCCCTTAAAAATGTAGCTAATGAAAAATTGCGTTTTATGCACTAGCAAATAAACCAATAATGAGTACTATACAATTTTGCTCGCTTCATAGTTTTTTAAGAGGAGATTTTTAGCTGAGTATTTAATAAAAAGGATAGCTATTACAGCCTACCTGATTTGGGAAGGTCGGGGAGGGTGGGGTTTTCAAATCTTTGCGTTTCAGACCATTTGTAATCATCTGGCAAATGTCCAACTTTTTGGTATATATTTTTTTTTCCGCCACGCGTAGCGCCGGTGAGTATTCATAACATTCGCTCAAAATATGGTGAGGAACTCTTTTTTGAAAATGCGCAGAAGTGCATTTTTTATTTTTTCTAAAAATTTCAAAATGGCGGATCACTCAAACTTTGAGGGGGGCTGGAGAAGAGGCAAATAGCTCAAATTTTTCGTTTTTGATCTCATATGAAAGAGTGAGTCACGGATACTAACATATCCAAATTTCAGCTTCCTAAGTACATATTGAGAGGAGTTAGATGAAAAACGGCTTTTTGAGGAAGTTTTGAGTCATGAAATTTCTTGAATCTTCCATATCTCCCCACCAAATCAAGTTAAAGAGATCAAATTTTGTGTGTGAGGTTAGTTGGTGATCACAATATGACCTCTTGAATTTGGATCAAAATGCATCCAAAATGGCGGATTATCAAAATTTTGAGTAGAGCTTGAGGAGCTTCAAGTTGGTAAAAATGTAATTAATATGAATTCATATGGTTATTGGGGATAAGTTGTATACTATATCCCGAATTCACTTCCATACATGATGTTGGAGGGGGGGAAGGCGGGGTTATCAACCTAAAATAGTGGTGGGGGTACAGGAGGGGTCGAAAATTTTTTATTGATGTGTCATATGATAAAATGAGCCCAAGTGACAAACGTATTTTGATTTTAGCTTCCTCAGGGATTTTGGAGAGCGTTTCAGTAAGTTAAGCTACTTTGAGTAGTTTGAGAACGTCGCCCGAACAAACTTATTATGGTATGGCAGCTTGCTTGGTGGACATGGAACAATGGTAAGAAGAATCATCAATTCAGTAGGTATCAAATTTCGAAATTTCAACAGGTCGCTACCAGTGGCGCACCTTTCCGGTGTACTTGTCGTTACAGGAATTCAAATCTACAACGGCACCCAAGATAGAACGACTAAATTTTTTCCCCGCAATTTACGCCTATATGTTTGGTAATTGATTTTTAAGATTTCAAAAAATTTTTTTTTTTTTGGGGGGGGGGCTTTAGACAGCTAGCCCCCCCCCTTGATTGCGTCACTGGTCGCTACTACTCAACAAAAACGTAATATGTCTAAAAGTAACGATTTTGTCAACAGCTGATATCACTAGAAAGAGAATTTTAAGCTCTATTTCTGGGTATTATCCAAATTTAATTTATCAAAAAAGAACTTCTCATACAATCATGTAGCGCTCCTAGTATTTGTTTAAAAAACTATACCCGGTTACAAAAATATGTGAAACAAGTACCCGGTTTATACTTGATACTCAAGTACTCGGGCAACTCTACGTCAGCCCCCTTGTTGAGTTCTCCGTAAGATGGAGGGAGCACAACGTGAGTTAGTGACGGCACAACGTAGCACAGCTCGAGCACAACCCGTATACAAAATTTCAATTCTCAATTCGCATTTCGGGGTGGTCAACGTAATGTACTTGAATTATGCCACTGCACATAATTGAAAAATACATTAAAATAGTGTGATTTTGTAACTGAAAAAAAAAGTCCAATACCATAAACAGGAATCAACCCTTACTCTCACTCTACGCTTACACTTGTGTACACTTTGGAAAACAAACATACTTCAGCATACCGAATATGAAAAGTGTAGAAACTGTAAGCAAAATGAACAAAGCTACTAATTCACGAGCGAAACTACTACAAATGAGAGTTCACTTTCCATACCCCAACTTTTGAACAACTCGTGCTCATTACTAGCTACAAAATCACTCTCTACAATTTAAAGCCATTTTCAGCTGGTTTAAAAAATTCCTGCATTTTACTTTCAAAGTACCCGGACAACCTGACGACACAGTGCGAAGGAAATGCAACATAAAACACATCTATACAATACCTGTTCGGCGGTGCCGTTGTTATTATCCACCGGTTCCGGTAACAGAATGAAATCCTCTCTGCTGATCACGTTCAAATGATTGTTGACATACCCGTTGGCCAATTTTTTGCCATCGCCGTTACCTTTCTCACCGATACCGTTTATTTTAGGCGCATCATTCGTACCGCCAACTTCATCTTTCGCGTCGTCCAATTCATCGGAGTCGTCGCCGCTATCTGAATTCCGCCGACGTAAATTTTTTTCTATACTTTCTCGCCCGTACTATAATAGAAGAAAAAAAGAAACACCGTTAATATCCTTGAATTCGTACGAGATAATTTTCAAACATATTCGTCGAAAATTACTATCTTTTATATTTAGGTTCCTTCATTGTAATACGTCTAAAACAACGTATTATTATGTTTTCTCATTTTGACGGCTAATTAGTAATTATCGCTAATAACCTTCTTAATAGTAAAAAGGTTCGATTGAACGTGAAAACCGCCGTGAAGAACAATACTCGTGTATAAATAGAGCGATATCGATAGGAAAAAAAAAAGTTACCAGTTTTTCACCGTTCACGCGTAATTTCGATGATTCACACTTATCACATATTTCGCTTTTAGAGCGTAACTTTGACACTGAAATAAAATTAGACAATTCGCGAAACATCCGAATTTTATATAAAGAATAATTTTTTATTTCAATTTTGAAAATACTTAGCAAGACCTCGTGACAATTTCCCATATCAAAAAAATTTAGTATCCTTCCTACCCGGAGTATACAGATCACAGGTGGCATGTTATGAATTATGATGGAAAATATTGAAAAAAAAATTCCGGCATCTCGCATTAATCGAACTTTTTCATATACATTTCAATTCATTGGCCCATTGTTGATTCCCACAGGAGAATTTTAACGCCCTTATATGTCAGCTATGTAACACGTACGTATACCTGTATGGGCGCTAGATACATTTTTTATCGCAATTTCGCACCAAAGTAGGCGTCGAAGAGGCGAAAAATACGTCATTCCAAAGATCACCATCGAATAGTGGGTTCCTCGACACCTACTTCAGATACAGTACTCGATGAATACAATGAAATCAAAAATTTAAAGATACCAACTGACAACATTTGAAGTTAACTTTCATCATTCAGCTTTTGGTTGATACGTTTTATTTTCGTAGATTATCTCTCAAAGTCTAATCCTACTAGCAACCCCAGTAGTATATGCATCAGACTATTCGACCATGTTAGGTTTCTATGAAGCCATCGTTAATTGCTCGAATGTCAAACCCAACTAGACTATATTTTCATTCATCGAGACATCAAAAAACTCCAAGGTACTCCTGAAAATAAATTTCAAAGGCTCGGATCAAGTTAAATTTCTCTCATATCACACATCACCCTTCGCTAATCAACCTCTGAATGAATTTAATACACGCCATTTCACAATCACGTGCTTTCCTAAAATTTATCTTACATAATAGGTCAACAGATTATTAAATTCGACTCGCAATCGCCTCCGATTAGGTAGGCTACGTAATATGGTGATTTTATAATTTCTTATTTACCGATAGACCAGCACAAACATCATATTTCAAGTTTAATGCATGTTTAATGTCGATGAGGTGCCCGTGTAATGGCATGTAAATCGATACATCACACGTTTAGTCGTCTCATCGATAACACGTAAATAACCGATAATTTCGTGTCATTCAAGTGGAAAAATTTACCATTTATTATACATCTAAAATCCATAGGAAATTCGTTCATACTCGCTTATCGATAATACGATATGATAGATGAAAAATTATCTAAAATGATAAAAAAAAGTTACCCAATTTAAAGGGGAAAAAAGTGATTTACGAAGTACAAATCGTATGAAAAAAACCCGCGAATACGAGTCGAGATTAATTTCGGCGACTTCAAGAATCCTTGACATTAACAAATCAATGTCAACGTGTACGAATGACGGTGAACCTGAAATGTACAACACACGTGAAAAAACACATTTCACAATTTCACACGGTAACCCATCGACCGCATGCCATCGAAGCGCATTCTGGAGGATTTTCTTGCGCACGAATCCAACAATAAACGAAGCTTGTTCACACAATGAGTAGAAGTTCGCGAGATCAGGGATGGAAAGCTAGCCGAAAGCTGAAAGCCAAAAGCCGAAAGTTGGCCAAATTTAGGCAGATAGCCGAAAGCTAAAAGTTCAAAAGTTTTAAGATGTTCAGCTAAAAGCTAGCCAAAAGCCTTTACAAATACAGCTTTTTTTCAGCTTTTTGGTTTTGAACTATTGGCAAGTTGCCAATGGCAACATCGTAATAAACCCATGTCAGTGTTGCCAACTCGTGTTGTTCGGCCTGTTATTCGAGTTAGTCATGTTAGATCTAGTCTAGATATATATATAAAAAAAAAAAAAAAAAAGGTAAAATTGTAAATAATGTAATCCCATAAATAATTTTTCTAAATGTTGATACTTTGTATTTGTGTAATAATTATTATTAATTTTAACATAAAAATTTGAATTTGAAATTTCAACTTTGAGTGCATTAAGAAAATTCGAAAGTTTCAAGCCAAAAGCCAAAAGTTTTTAAAGCTGAAAGCTAAAAGTTTTAAGCCAAAAGCTAAAAGCTCATTAAAATATAGCTAAAAGCTGAAACTTTAGAAAGCTGAAAGCTAGCTATAAAACCTGAGAAGTTTAAAGCCAGATATAAAAGTTTTATTTCTCAAAAACCTAGCTGAAAGCCAAAAGCGCAAGCTTTATTTTTCGGCTTTCCATCTCTGCGCGAGATCGAGTCGGCTGCGAGGTGGATTTCGGTTCACTGCGCGTTTAGTAAACATGACCGAAAAGCAACGCTCAAAAAATGAACTCTCGGAATTCCCAAGTTGAAATATACTGCGTTCCCAACTTCAACGGTGCTGTTCAAGGGATAAAGGCTGAGGGCCTCTTGAAAGATTACGTAGTTAAGTACTTCTCGGTGGTCATGGAGACTTCGGTTTTCTCAACAGAGCGTCTCGAAGATAAAAATTTTGTAACATCCTCAAGTCCACTGTTGTACAATGAGGTACCAGTCTCCACGAAAAGTAAAAAGTGAACGTTATCAATCGTCAAAAATGACACGAAAACCAAGTTTTCGATCAATTCGTCGAATGCGCCACGCTAAATTACAAATTAGAATTTTCTGACAGTTAAACTCCTTTATGACTCTTAAGCGAAAGTAACGTCCCACAAAAATGATTTTCAGCAGTGTTGTAGGAACAAACCCAAGAACGAGAACGAAGAACAACAAGAACAGAGAATTTTCATTGTTCCTGAGGAACAGAACCAAGAACGAGAACATAAAACTGATATGTATGAAGAACAAAGAACAGAACGAGAACAGAATATTTTCAAACTGAAAGATCAAAGAACGAAACGAGAACCAACTAATGTAAAATGCTGAGGAACGAGAACAAAAACAAGAACGGATGTAATTTCGAGTTGTTCTTCGTTCTTTTGAAAGTTAATGATTTATCACAAAATTAATAGATATCATGAGGGGAAAGAGAAAATAAAAAACTTCTAAAAGCGGACAAATGCTGCGTATGCCCGTATAAATCCTTTTTTTTTTTTTTTTATTTATTAATTAGCTTCAATTAATTAATTTTCAATTTCAACAACAACATAAACTGTAAATACGTTACCAAAAAAAAAGAACAAAGGAAAAAGTTGAAGAACGAGATCAGAACGAAGAACGAACAAGAACGAGACTATAAAGGATTGAAAGAACAAAGAACAGAACGATAACAACATTGTAAAGAATTAAAAGAACGAAGAACGGAACGAGAACAGTTGAAACATTGAGAATAAGAACGAGTTAGGAACAGGATCAAATGACTGGGTCTTTCCAGGAACAAGAACAGGAACAAGAACAGACATATGTTCGTTCCTACAACACTGATTTTCAGCACTTATCTCAGGTATGATGCTCGCAGTAAAAATGAATCGAATCAATATTAATCTATTTTTAATCCAACAAAAAAAGTTTCATTCATTTTTCGAATAAAATGCTTCCCAAGTCCAAAAATTATGTCGTTTCAACGACACGTATTCATTTTGGTAAGGTATGAATTGTAACATTTACGGAGGGGGGAGAGGGAACTTATACAGTTATACACAAAATAATTTTACTTCTAATTTCTCACAAGAAAGGTTCAATTTATGTTTTTTGTATGATGCATTGGAATGCCAAATAATGTTTCAGATAATATTAATGTAGTTTTATGACATTCACAAAAAAAAAAATTGTTTGTCATTTCGAATAAAAAAGGTTATCTTCGTTTTTACAATATAGTGCATCCAAAATCGAAATTTCCTCTCACTGATTATAAACACGAAATCGATTTCATTTTGTTTTTTGTATTTTTTTTTCTCTCTCTACTTTGTAACTTTCTTATTAGTTCAGTTATTTGACACGTGGTACAAAGGAGACGATTACGAGCATAATTCAATTCATATGCCAAGTTATTTATCATACGTAGAACTATCATTCATGAATAAGCTACAAATTACATAATTGCTGTGAGGGAGGGGGTTCTAGCACCCGAAGAGTTATGACCCCAATTAACTTCATAAGACTTCTAGTAATTAACTAAAAGATATTCGACACGATAATTCTACACGAAAAATTTTAGTATCCAAAAATCTGTGGTGTTAAATCAAATTTTTGAGGAAACAATGATCCCTACAGAAAATAAAAATAAAAAGGTCCTTTTTTGTAAAGAATTTTATGCTGAGTAATTCATTACAGAATTATTTTTCATCAATAAGCCCCATTATGGAGATAAACGCAAAAAGAAATTCCTACAGGGGGTTTCGCATCCACTCGGGAAGGTTCTGTCCTCATCAATTACAAGGGACTTCTAGTAATTAATTAAGAATATTCAACTATATACATACTTCTAATACTAAAATTTTGTTTAAAAAATTTTATTATTTATTTTATTGAGATTTTTTTATTTTTACGCACAAAGGGTCAACTTAGAAGCCTTATAATTTTGAAGAAATAGTATATTTCACAATTAGGGAGGTAAAAGTGATTCCTGACAATTTCACATATATCGAGGTAAATAGGAAAATCCTACCAAAATAAATATGGTGAAACATCTTTAAACGTAAGTTAATAATAATAACGTATTTCGTGTGGGGAGCATAACACAAGAACACACGAGTAGAACTTTTTTGTTTGAAATTAAAAATAAATTGGTAAGTATTATATCAACCAAGACGAACACCGAAAATCTACTTTGCAAGGATGTGAAAGCAATTACTCCAGCCTTGGGAATCATATGCTTGTGACAATATGTTATTTAAGATGGTAGTTCTGACCCATCAAAATTAATTCTTCCCGTTATTTTTGTTTTTTGACGATTAATAACTTTTAATCATATATTTTTCATGGGAAGGGGAGGGAGGAGATGATATTTGCTGATCAAGAATAGTTTGGGTGTACTGCATGATTTTCATTTTTAGGAACCCATCTACAGGAAAAACCAATGTTCTCACGACCACTAAAATTACTTGGGAACGTAATCTCCTCTTGTTCCTCACACTTGATATTAAGGAGACAGCAGATTTGGACATTGGTCTTTCTTGGACTCACTTTTCGTACATTACTTTTTTGTCACTCTGTTCATTTTCTAAAACACTTTTCGTCTCACAGAAAGTAGTCTGTATGAGATAACCCTTCAACATCCACCGATTCGTCAACATTATCAAACATTAAGCCACGAAAATACGCTAAATCGAAAGTGCAAACGCGTTTTTATCGATAAGCGTAGTTATGACGTAAATAGAAAGTGGTAGATGAGCGGTCCGTTTAAAAATTCACTTGGCCGTTCGAATGTCGTCATCGCTGTAAATTTCCAAGCCATTAATTCCTTTTAATATCCGGCTTCTTTTGATGGGTAAAAAACTGAAATTAAATATTCAAATGTGTAAGGTCGAACTTGCGAAAGAAACTGCGATGGGTCAGCAGCGAGAATTGGCAATTTGGCAACGTGTGAAACATCTCGTTTCCTATCAATCGATGCAACTTCATTGATCACTATGCAGAGAGTAAAAATTTCCCGCCTATGATACGCTTTCTTTGATACAACCACGTTCTATAGTCCGAGATTAATTGTCGTTAACTTTTTTTTTCAACGTTTCTTTTTGCGCTATTACGTTTATCATTATTTAGCAATACTGATGGATGATACACATACTTACGATAATTTATAACTCATCTTCGAATAAGTAGGTCAACAATTGGAAGAAAAATAACGATATGGATAATAAATTAGCTTTTAACTAATTTCCATGTCTCGGGTACCCAGAAAGTAATCTAGTTGAGAGGTGGTTTATGTTTTTAAAACCGTTACCAATAGCGATGATTCAACTCCACGGGTTAAAGTTTCCTGTTCAAAGTTACTTCACTTCATAACACTTCGTTTGGGTCGTCGTTATGAAATAATAACGGAATATTCTACCAATAAGCCGGGCTTTCGGCGAATTGAAGTTTTTTTACTACGAACAGGTTGAATTTCGTAATTAGTTTTAATAATTTCATCGTAAGCGCAGCAGACGTAATTTTAGGTTCTATTAAATCCTACTGGATCCTTCCCCATTAATATGTAAAACACACTCACTTGTCGGCTCATACGCACCACTATTTGAATATTTATTGCTAACTGTAAATATATGGTACGATGTGGGTAGGAAGTACATAACAAACATTAGGTCCCAATAAGCGGCGTGAAAGTTCGTTGTATCGTTTATCGAGCTCTACAGCAACATGATGTGAACTTTGAAAAACAAGTGTTATTTTTGCAATTTAGAGGAATCCATTAAAATGAGTTTGAATCCATTTGTAAAGTCTTCACAATAATTATATCGTCGCATCGATAGAAAATATTTCAAAAAATATGAAGCTATTTCATCACGAATTTGGCATTGGAAGAACTATTATTACAACCTACATAATATCGAATTGAATAGCTTCGGCGAGTAATGTTTTATAGATTAACTGATTTATGATGGATAAGGATCGTTAAAAAGTCATATCGATTTATTGAATGACACCTAATTGGTCATTACGATGAAAATGAATTGGAATAAAAATTACATAAAAGAATAAAATACTCGGAAAAGTACTTATTCAATTTAAAAATCATAAATATTTTGTTACACCTTTGACGAAAGAAATGTATAATTTTATGTATAACTTTTGATAACCTTGCGTAAACTGAACACAAACTTATCAAAGCTTACAATTATAATTCAATTCTTCACATTGTATTCAATGATAAGGCTAATTGGACTGATAAAAATGTTTCCTCTAATTTGTTTGTTTTTTTTTTGAAACACGAAACACGACATAATGGGGCAACCTAATATTAATATACGAAATCTTAACACCACCTTACAGAACTACTATCACCCCTTGAGTGGCCGAGTAAAATGCATCGAACATAGATTTTTTAATAAGAAATGAACTGTAATAGAAATGTTGAAAACTGAAAAGATAAAAATATCAAGATACATGGGTGTTTGTGGATGAAGAAAACAGTAATCTGATTAGAGTAACGCACATACCTCGAAAACCCTGAGCAAAAACTTGACGTATAATCTGCGTACACCGAGAGTTTTACCTAAAGCTGCTAGCACTACAATTCCGCAGAAAAATATCAAAAACGGCGTTAATATTACCGAAAATGCAACTGTTAATACTGTCACCGCGGAAGACATACTTCTTCCAGTTAAATACCATAATCAAATTGAAACACGCGAACGAATTTACAAAAAATTACATCAAAATTGGGCAAGGCCCGAAAGAATTGCGTCGTGTCGCGCTAATGAAACTCGAATTATATGTTCGTTACTAAATGGTCGAAGGTTACATTTAACCGACGTCTACATAGACCACCATACTCACTGGGCAGCGGCTCTAATCAAGTTTTATGCGCGCGCATATGTAGAATGATAAGGAAAAATAGTTGTTACTTTTGATTAGCGCTAGTGTTAACAGGTCCGTGATTCATTATACGTAAATTACAGTGAAATTACGGTAATTTAAGGTTGCTGTTTGCATGACAGGTGATGTAAACAAATGACGTGAGAGCATGCAATGTTGCGACCACGGCGACCAATTGGCGACCAATTGGCGACCAATGAAGCTCGATGCTCGAAACCTCTCGAAACGAAAATTGAATGAAAGTTACTTACGAAAATTCAATTTTTTTAAACTTTTCATGTTTAAAAGGGATATTGAAATTTTTCAAAACTTTATTTTACACTTTTTTATATTGAAAAGTAATTTATTTTCCTTCAAGTTTGATACAAAGCTCAAAAAACTTGATGAAATTGATTTCTCAATTTGTCTCTTTACTGATTATTCCAAGTTTCAATCCTTTCTTCGAAAGTAAAAACATTCTTATCACACGAATGTTACAAAATTTTTTGAAAGAATTTGGATTGTTCCGATTTGAAAAATGAGTAATGAAATAAAATTATAAGATATTACACGTTATAATTTATTTAGTACCAAGACACTTGTGTAGTCTTAAGCATTTAGTTTTCTATTAAGCAGCATACATTGGGGTGAGTATTTTCCAGCCGTAAGTAGTATGGAAAGAGAATGAGATGTAAACATCTGAACTCTCCCATGTTTTTTTCGTAACCATCCATTCATTCCTGTTCTATATTTTTCAGCATGATGGGCGATAGTAAATCATCAGCTTTGCCTTACGGCCCTCAGGAAGGTGTTACATATCCCATCAAAGTAATGTACTGTGGCAACTGTAGTTTGCCACTGGAATATTGTGAATACTATCCAGAATATGATAAATGTAAAGCTTGGCTGCAACAAAATTTACCATCAGAATTTGAAAAACTAGTCACTGTCTCTGGAGGTTCGTTAGATGATGAGAACAGTGATGAGAAAAAAAGACAGAAACGAGGAGGAAAGGGTAAGTACTTGTTTCCAGTAACTTCATCACCTCTACTGGACCCAAATATATTATTATTTTTTTTTTGTGAACTTGTAAATGCAGGCATGATAAAAACGAAGAAAAAGGAAAACCCAAAACAAGTATGCGTGTCCAGAGCAACTAGAGGAAAGAAAAAATCTGTCACTGTTGTCACAGGATTAAGTTCTTTTGGAATTGATTTGAAAGTAGCGGCCAAGTTTTTCGGTACGAAATTTGCTTGTGGATCGTCGGTAGTTGGTGAAGATGAAATTGTTATACAAGGTGACGTGAAAGATGATTTATTTGAAATAATACCAGAAAAGTGGCCTGAAATAGATGAAGATTTTATCGAAGATTTAGGTGATCTCAAAAGATGATTCATACCATTTGTGTGATATATATTTTTTTATTGATTGTTTGAACACGTATGTTTTAATATTTTTATAAAAATGAAAAAAAAAATGTAAACCAATTATTTTTTGTTAAATTATAAAATCTTTCGAGAACAACATTGTGGTTTTACAATAAATTTTCTGCTGGATTAACATTGTAATTTTTGAGGAAAAACTGAAAAATACGTATACTTTGTGTTTATTTTTTCCATCTTCTAACTTTATTCATCGCACTTTGAATGCTTCAACATCCGATAAAAGTTTTATGGCTTACTATCAAAAATCAAATAAAAAAGGAAAGAAGTTTAATTTTTCTGTAGCTATTACACTAATAATAATTTTTTAGCAACAAAACTGAGTCAATGGTTCATCCCTCGCAAATATATGCAAATTAAATTTATACATATTTCTCAACATTTTTGCAATTTTAGAAGATTAAACTCAAAATTTTGTTTTTCTACTAACAGTCATAAATGAGAAATTTTCCTTTTTTAACATTTTCTCTGTGCCATAAGAACTATCTTTATTTTTCGTTATTGATGAATTTTTTTCTCATAAAATGAAAGCAGGCCCGCATTAAAAACAATGTATAATTTTTGACAACTTCGTAACTTAATGCATTATAATATCCTAATCTTTTTTAATAAAAAAAAAAACTGTAGGTATTATGGTGGCTAACATTCTAATATTAAATTTAATGTAAACGATTAACGGCCTAAAAAGATATACATTTTGAAAAATGTAATCTCAAACTATGGAGAGATATTTTGAAGAATAAACATTCTCAGTAGGTTGGTAAGAATGAAAACAAACGTTTTCAAATTTTGCATTAGTGGTTCTTGAAAGAAAAAAAAAATTATGGCACTTCGTGCAATAGATTTGAACCATTTTAAAATGAAAAACAACAGCAAGCATTTTTATATTTAAAAAACAAAAAATTGAAAATTTTCAACAAGAAATAGGAATACTCTGATGAAAAAAGAACGCGTGGGAAGGTTATGATCCAAAAAATATGAAGGTTAAAACCGTCAATAGCCCCCGGTCCTTTACATTATCTTAATTCGATTTTGAATGAAAGTCAATGTAAAACAAATAAGTGTTGTATTTTATCTCAAATTAGATCCATCAATGTTTTGTATTAATATCATCTTGTTCGTTCAATAGGTCTTTTCAAGTACACCATATTCTTTTTAAATTCACTTTCATTATCAAAAGAATTTTGTCATCAATGATGAGAAAGAAAAAAATATCAGTATTTTTCCTTTTGGCACATGAAAAGAGGTGAACCAACATTAATCTTCGACCATATTTTGGTTCATTACTTTTTAATGCTTTTCACTAAAAAAAAAAAAAAAAAAAAAACTTAATTTTAATGCTCTGAAATTGTTCAAATATTGAGAGGTATGTCTATAAATTTTATCTTTACGTTTTTGTGAAAAACAAACTGCTCAATAAGTTTTATTGCTGGTAAATTTGCCCAAAAAAATGGAATCTTCTTCCTTCTTTCTTCAGATTTTATAATAAACTTTTATCATACGTTAAACTGGTGAAAGTAGAATGAATATATAGTTGGAAAATAAAAAAAATAAAAATATGAGTCAGGATCAGGAATACCTAATTCCAACTAGCTACCAAGAAGCCGTATAGTACCAGAAAAATAATGTAATTAACCATAGTGTTTATCACCTTATCATGACTTCCATATAACATACTTTTATTTCCTCATTGTGATGCATTAATGTTATACATATGTACTGCAAACATGAATTCTTAATATTTCTTTGTTCGTTCTAAGCTACTTGAAAAAATTATGCGCATGTGTTAATAACTTCGTATATCCAGCGAATTGAATATTTAAAATAAAGCTAAGCGCGAAACCTTATCTAGTTATCTAGGTACTCGCCGAGCGACTGTTCTTCAATTCTTAAAAATTATTCTCTAATCTTTTAGTATAGTAACACGATAACTTAGATACTTGTTGCGTTTACTAAAATATCTCATCTTCAAGGTCGAGTAAATAATTCAGCGATACATCGAGTATTCATAAAACATATTTGAATATTGAAGAGGTTTTATATTTTACAATACCTATACACTCAGAGACATTTCTCCACAAAAATCCTCGAGTCAAAATTGGTATAATTCCTTGCTATGAAATAAAAAGTGTAGCACATCCAAACATCAACTACAGAGCCATCTCTGAATCATTCCTTTTTCACCGAATGTTATTTAATAGTGAAAAATGTGATTTACCTTGAAACAATAATTTGAAAACAAGTTCATTTTGTCAACTTTATTCATTCAACATTAAAAACGAACGAGTACCTTGTAAAATTATTTAATGATGAAAAAATCAAATAATCGAGTTCGTCGCAGTAACCTAAAGCATTTTATAAAATTCACGACTTAAAAGTTGGGAAGTAATGAAGAGCATAAAACGTAGTATTATACACGAAAAGATTATAATAGATATGCAAAATGAAGCCCTTCAAAGTATTAGGATTTGTGACTGTAACCACTTTTGCTACCCCCCACTGAATCATATGAAATTACACCATGAAAAGTAAAAGAATTTTTCATTTTTTCAACTCAGTTTTATCATATTAGGTATTAATTAGTATCATCTTGTATATTTGAAGAATATTCGATTTGCAAGTGATCAATCTACTGTGAAAAAAAAAAAATTCTCTAACAAAGTAGTTTAGGCGAAGATGGTGTGTGCAATTATTTTTATTTGTTTATTAAAAACATAATTTAAAAAAAATATTAAATTTTAAATATATTCTGCTCAATGATTTAATAAATTAAATAGCTGCAGGAGAGGCCTCAGCTTCCTATTTTTTTAAAGATATTATGAGAAAAATGCAAAATTAATGCTTGAAAAATTAATGCAAAAATATTTCATCTTTCATGCGCTAAAAACAAAGCAAACAAAAAAAAACTCCCTAATATCCATAAACTAAAAGAAATGTGTACAATAGTTCTTTCGATTCGAATACTTACAAATAAAATCAATAAGTATTATAACAAGCATGGCATTTTTTCTTTAAAAACCCTTCTCGTATGACAAACATGTAGTTATATCGTAGTTTACTCAATATTCTGTGTCGTTAAATCCATTTTGATATTAAACCATGTTTTTGTAATGAACATGATATATTGATATCAGTATCATTTAAATTTGATTTTAATGAATTGAAGATATCTATTAAATTGAAAAACTCTGTCAAGCTGTAATTTTGGTATACTGTTGATATTGAAACGCATATGATATTAAATTGCGATAGAACGTCACAAGGGTTTACTCAAAATACCCTTCTTAACCTTTAAGTAACAAGGCGATTGAGATCGGTAAATAACAAGGTGGGGTCCTATATGACCCCAGAACGAAAAAACATGAGAATAACAAGGTGGGGTCATACATGACCCCAATGCATTATATTTCCCATTAAACTTTTTTAGTAAGTTAACAACAAGGTGGGGTCAAGTATGACCCCACAAAAAGGTGCCTCCACAATGAACGCCATCATATGCAGCACAACAATTCTACATTTTTTGTCCCTTTCGTTGGATTTCAAAGATAATACTCACCCCTAGAAGTCAAAATGCAACATTTTCTGCCAATTTTATTGTTTTTTAAATCAAATTTTTGCTCCTACTACCCGAATTAGAAATAAAATCATTCTAAATTTATTCAAATTAAAAAAATCCTTCAAACTTACATCACTCCATATATGAGAAAAATTTTAAATTCAAAATTTTATCGTGTACAATACCTAAAACATTGAAATTTCATAATTTAATTAAAATTTTAGTCTATTATTTCGATGTTGAATTAATAGTTACATTTAAAATAGAAATTAAATTATTAAGTTTATTCAACTTTTAAAATATTTCATCATTCAAGTTTAAACTTATGCGAATTAAGCTGGATTTTATTTTAAAATTGAAAAATTAATGTGCTACTAAAGAATTGATGGATTTAAAAGAAAAAATTTGTTTAAAATAATTAAATTTATTTTAAAAATTCATCGTACTTCTAAAAATTTAGATAGGTACCCAAGTATTTTATAACTCAAAATAAATCTTTTATTTTCGACCTACTCAATTCCTAAGAATTAAACTATCAGTGGAACAATTACCTGAAATTGTGAGAAGTACACATGCACCCTCAATATGGTCAACTAAAAAAATCTTATCAGGGATGGGACGATTCTCTCAAAACTGGGAATCGAATTCATCAATCGCGATTCTATCATGAAAGAGAATCCGATTCCGAATCCCATTTTTTTTTGGAGACGATTCTTCATTACGATTCCGATCCTCAAAATGATATAGATATCAAGTTAGTGCACTTGGAAAAATAAACAAAAAATTGAAGTAGAGTTATTTGCTCTCTGTAAGAGCGCTGCGGACCACTAGACACGAATCTCGACTCTGATTGGTAGTGATGGAAACTATCGATAGTATTTTGCTATCGATAGTATCGTTGATGAAAAATATCACTATCGATAGTATCGATAATATGATAAATCGCTATCGATACTATCGATAACTATCGATAGTTCCAAAATTGAAGAAATTACTATTATGAAAAATGAATAAATAAAAAACTTCACGCACGATTATTATTTTTCACAAGTTTTTACATTCAGAAAATTTTTAAAAGAGCATAAATTAAGATTTAAAGAAGTAAAAAAGGTCATTATTTACTTTTCGCCAGATTTTTTTTCATTTTTGATGTTTCATTTTCATTTTTCAGCCTGGTATGCATGAATCAAGCCATTTTTGAGAGTCTGAGACTATCGAAACTATCGACGAAAATACAAAAAGTAGTATCGATAGTATCGATAGTCAAACGATAGTTTTATTATCGATATTTTTCGATATTTTTTCCAAAAGCTATCGATAGTTTCCATCACTACTGATTGGTTGTTTTGAATTCCCGCCGAGATATGGTTGTACTGATCATTAGTTGTTATTTCAGTCACCAATCCGAGATGAGCCTTCTAGATTGTCGCACAACTGGCAATCATTTCTGAACTAATTACATTGCTCTTATGGGAGACTGGGAGTGCAGTAACTCGGTGTCTATACTGATTGACTACTTGATTCGAGCACCCAAGCGAAAAAATTAGCTAAACTGTGAAAAAATTCGAAACATATATGCATTTTTGACTACAAAAGTATAAATTAAAATTTTGCATTTCATTGATAAATGCTTTTAGGCATTAAATAAATATTATTTATGCCATTTATTCTGGCTAACATCATTCAAATATATAATTTATTTCTATCAGGGAAAGATTTTTGCGCTTGGGGTGCCAAGTAGTCACCCGGTATAACGTCGCCAATTCTCATCAACATCAAAAATGAGAAAATAAATCTGAATTAGTTTTACCTCCACCTCTTCCTTCAGATTGGAGTTCAACTTACCAAATCGTACATTTGGAAAAGCCAACATGAACCTCACTGGTCAGCAACAAATCTAAAGATGAAAATACTATTTTTTTTTTTTTTTTTGGCTTTTCCCTCGCATGTTAGATTTCAATTCATCAACTCTTATGGGTATTTCGAGAAATGACGGAGTTCCGACCCTTTATCAAAAATTTCTATGCAATTTTTAAAATAATTTTCCAAGGAAATGATAAATTAATTTACTTACTGCTTGAAATTTACAAAAACTCTTCATAACTCTCCGAATGGGCAGCCAATGTTTTATTCCCGCGTTTATATGCTGTTTAGTTGTTTTGCTTAGCTATAGGGACATCCTCATACATATAACAATCAGTGTAAACACCTTATAGATGTTAAGCAGAATTTTTGTCCTAACTGAAGATAACATTGATGTGAATAGTGCTTCAAATAAGATGGGGCCAACTACGACCCCACCTTGTTATTTACCGGTTGGGGTCATAGTTGACCCCACCTTGTTATTTAAAGGTTAATACTCCTTACACACAGTACCTAAAATCAATTTATTCGAAGCAAAACTTCACCAACTGATCAATGTTGAAAATTCTAGCGCACTTCATACTGCCCTGAATAAACCAAAATATAATAAATTATATGTACTTTTTATTATTATCCGTTATTACCCATGAAACGATACGAAATTTATACCCTATGGGCGTGCAGGTTGCTCAGCAACCTGTAAACAATTTCACGGTTGCACGAATTCTCTCTTCGTTCACTAATCTTGCTGCCAAAGTAAACGAAATACTAATTATTTCATGTAATGAATACCTACCTATAACATTTTTAAAAACTCCGTGTACACATTATTTCGCAATTTGAGTAATTCCCGTTTCGAATGAAATAATTTTAAATAAAAAAGCTCTTTTTCTAAACATACCTACACTATTTTATCGCAATCAATTACTATACGCTTTGCACAATCATTCCATACTTTTATTGTTTAAAATATAAAGGCAAACGTAGGTACTGGTGTACATGGAAATCAAGTTCCATCTCGATCATTTCGAAACCTTTCAATTCTATTCTCATTTACATTCTACGAGAATAACGAATTTATCAACATCATTTACTTAATTAGTACCGATACAATATATCAATACCACACTGTTTTCAGTGGGACAAATGACATTTTACCGGTCAGTTTTTCTAATGTTGATACCACACTGTTTTTTTGTGACGTAATACTGATACGCCACTGTTTACTCTTTTACACAAATAAGTAGTGTTTTGCGACGTGTGATTTCTTTCTTTCTCGTGGTTTGGAATCTTACTCTACGGGCCGTATGCAAGAACGATACTTAACTTAAGCAAAGTACTTAACGTTCATTTCTTTCCGCCATGCCTATTGTTTAGTAATTCTTAAGTATCCAATTTCGACTACTTAAGCAAATGCTTAAGTTAAGTATCGTTCTTGCATACGGCCCTACTACGCAAATTTGACAAATCACAATGAATATGAGAATAACGTTCACGAATAAACAAGAAAGTAGAAACTGCAATTGTTCAAAGCTGTACGTTTCGTTGCACGACAAATCGTGCAAATTTGAATATTAACAGTGCTGCCAATCTCACCAATTATGTATGTACTAGCTAATCGGACTTTTTGTTCTTAAACCTCGTTTTTTTCCAATACAATTGAAAATAATGAAAATTTTTTCTTAAAATTAGCTTTAAACAGTGTGGTATTGATATATTTTATCGGTACTTATTAAGTAAAAAGTATTACTGACACTGGAAAATAATCAACTCCATTCAAGTAGGTACAACGAAATAAATAAAATATAAAATTTATTTACACAAAAAATTCTCATTCACTCCGCAAGTTTTCAATTATATACAAAATCATTGAACACAATAACAAAATCTTAATCTAAACTTTGTGAAGAAGTTAAAATGCCAATTTCTTCATCAACAGATATATCTGTTGATCAGCTTCAAAACCGTGTAAGTTGTTCGGGTCGCCCTGCAACCTCATCAATAAACCTCCAAACGAAACATACGCTGATCTGCAACACAATAAAAAATACCAATTAATACCGAGTGTTTTTTCCTTATCTTCAGAACGTAATTTATTAAAATTAAAAATTAACATTCGATTAAATACGAAATTTGTCTTCGCAGCCGTTGCAGATATTCTCCTGTGATCGAGATGGTAGTGTGGGAAGTGGTCGTGATTTTTAACTACGCAACCAGCTAACCACACTGCCACTTTATCACAGGATTTTCCAGTTTTTCGAATTCTAGTTCTACTTTTCGATATACGCTGAAAACTACAATATTCTGTAACAACTTCCGATACATTAAGTTCAATATTGAGGTTAACGGTTTCAGTTTTATATTTCACACGTTGAATTCGCCTTAATTAATAACTAGCTAGAGGTATACAAATACCAATTCATATTGTGATTTTATTTCGAGTTCTCTTTAATATTTTATTATTCTTAAGCCGTACACGACGCACCTCGTGTACCGAAAAATCGTCGATTATTGTCAAACACTTCAAAACGATTAGATAATTTCGATTCGCACTGCCGGTGGTAATTGCCAGTCGTGATCAAAAGTTATAAAAAATACCAACATTTTCGAATACCTGTCCAACCAAATCTCCAACACAGATTAGATAATAAAACCCACCGAACGCCGTTCAAAAAATGGCGCATCGAACTTATCAATATACTAAATAAATCGAGAATGAAAATACGTACAAATTTTCAAGTATAATATAAATAAATTAAAAATAAAACGAACGTACAACGTGTTAAATCTAATTTACTTCTAAATTACAATGTTCGTTCATTATTAGGTACAAAATAAAATCGTAGTCCACTTGGTACAGTGTTTTCGGGGCGAGTAAAGGTCAGTGACATAACGAAATATTTGACACGTTAGATTCACTTATCACATCGAAGTTTTCTGCCCCTTCTTCCCAAAAAATAATCTAAAAGCTCGACGCACAGAGATGAAAACCCAAATCACGTTTCCTTCGCACGTTACATCAATCGGGGGAAATCGATGTTAGAAAATACGATTTAAATAAAACATTACAGAAACGTTGCGGTGTTGGGTGCATTTTCACACCACTTACCAATTAAACACGCGCGGTTATGCTTTCCACGATGTAAAATTAACCCAAATTAACGCCAATTACGTAATTCACATCGACGCGAGTACTTTCGCTTATCAACGCAATCGTGATTGGAGAAATCTACGCTGACGGAAAAATCTATTATCATCGAAATACCATCACGTACAACAACACGATGTTCGACCAACAGCCGCGGTCATATTTAACGCCCAGAAAAATTCCTCCAAAAAAAAAAAAACTCGCAATCGTCATCTTCCAATTTCAAATAACTGGATGTAAAATTCATTAATTACAAAGCACGAGGCCCTTCCATTGTCGTTTCCTCGCACACAATCTCGAAAGCTGCTCGGTGAAATTATTTCACATGAGTATAAAAAATTCTCAGAAACGTTCAATCTCGCAAGATACCAAGAAGCGAGGCAAAAATGCTAAATATTCGCAATACCAAACGTTGCGCCATTTCTGCTGCATTCGTCTTCGTTAACCTCAACAACCGTGCTTCGAGAAGATGGCTACGGTACCATTTGTACAGTTTTATTAGAACACGGTTAAATTTATTATATTTCTTCTAGCTAGGGTACTATTTCTACGCAGCACGAATGAAACCATCCAATCATCCTGTATATTGCATTTTCTCGAAATGTACGAGTAAATATATGGCATATACGATATACCCGATGGTAAGAGCAGTCGTGTAAATAAGAAATGACCGTTAAGGGTTATAGCGATGAGAATTCGCAGGGTGATGTGCCATTACTACATTTCGGCCACAAAATTCAAATCATTATCACAGCCTGCTAGAAATTTCTGTTATTTCGACAATTACACATTAGCAGCTCTGTATACAGAATGAAGAAAAGATAGACCAATATTCTCCTCATTTATCAAGGATTGATAAAAAAAAAAGAAATCAAATTAACGAAAAAGAAGGTGTTCTATGAAAGACGAGGATAAAGCTACTTCTGATTAAAGAGCATAATGCAAAGGGAGGGGGACTACGGTTGCTGGCTTTTGCTGTTTTTCCATATGCCTTTCAAATGACACTACCATTTCATTCTTCTTGGTATCTATGCTTTATCTATTCAAAAGAATCTTGATGAAATAGTCACGAGTCCATAAAAAATGGACAGATTTTTGACCACAAGCCCCTATTTATTCTTTTCTTTCCTAAGGTGGGCAGAGAGCATAGCGGGCAATGATGAAGATAAAGAATAATGAGTTTAATTTGGAAGATGTTCAGTTTTCCTCTTTAATTTAGATGTGAAACATGTTTCAATTCCTCGATGAGCAGGGAGTGTAGCATAAGAGTTTAAAAGAATCGTTCAATTTTCTTTGTCGATTATACACTCATCTGAGTTATAGACATTACAGTCTACCTCATTTGGAAGGAGGGATCGGAAGAGCGGGAGTGTGGATGAAAATCGCGCAAATTTGATGAAAGACCCTTCATTTGAATACGCAGAGGTACTATTTAAAGATTTTTGATTCCATTCAAAAATGGCGAATCGATCAAATTTTAAAAGTGGCTGGAGAGGGTAAAAATTGTTCAAAATTTTCATAAAACATACATACGAAAGAGTAAGTTAAGGACACCAACATGTTCTAATTTCAGCTTCATAAGTGAATTCGGAGGGGAGTTAGAGCAAAAAATGACCTTCTGAGGAGTTCTCGAGTCGTAAAATTTTTTTAGTTTTCCACATCTCCTCAGCAAATCGACACAGAAAAGTTAAACTTGATATGTGAAGATTAGTTGTCGAGGAGAATATGATCTTTGGAATTTAGGTTAAATAGACCCATAATCACGGATGGCCAAAATTTGAAGAAGGCTTGAGAAGCCTCAAATAGCTGAGATTTGATGAATGTGTACTCATACCAGTATTGTTGACAAGACGCATACACATTCACAGGTAATTTTAAAGGGGGGGGGTTCAATGTTCTAATTATATGCTGTGCCCATTCTTAAACTCTAACGTAGATTTTTATCTTCCCCGCCCCTTCTCTTAAGAAACACTTTACTATCCAACAAAAAATACAATTATGAGCAACGAAGGAAAATTGCGTTTGAAAGTTTAATTTTTTTTTATTCGAACAATTGGCGAATTAATATGGACGCCAGAGCCCCATGCGTGGGCACTATTTTACGGATGTAATGATTATTATTCAAGATGTCTTTTTAAACAAAGGTCATTCTGTTCAGATGTAGTTTAATTTTCAATTTTTATAATTTCTTGAAAATTTCTTTGCCTCATTATTATGTTATCATGTATACTAAAATACATACACACAAAAGAAAACACCTCTGAAGGCCAACTATCCCCCCTCCCCTCCCCATATTAAGCCACTCGTGGTTAGTTCTCAAAATGTGATGATGTAAATGAAAAGTCAACAATTTATGGTTTCATAAGATGAAGTAAGCCCAAGAGACAAACATATTCAAATTTAAGCTTTCCATGCGAGTTTGACAGGAGTTTAGAAATAAAAACAGATTTTTCAGGGAAAATCACACGTAAGGAAATTTCACGAATCGCTCTCACCAAATATACTCGAAAAGCTAAAACTGGGTATCTGCGGTTCGTTTAAATACTAATGTAGACCCTTGAATTCAGATCAAAATATTAATTACATATGTCTGTTTCAATTCTTTCCTCAATGCCTATTCTAACCAAAACCAAATCGCGTGGAATCCCATCTTCAACCGAAATACTAAAACACTCACCAGCGAAAAACATGGCCCGAATACATAAAAAAAGTAAAGCATTTACTCGTCCCTCATCCAGTCTACATATCTGCGAACAACGTTAGTCGCTTTCGCCGAAATGATGTTTAATTTGGAAATTAGGCGTACCGAATCGGGAAAACTCCGTAGTCAAGACACAGAAAGCCGCCGATACGCCATAATCGGCGCTATTTCCGCACCGGGCTACAAGAAAGAAAAAAAGGAAAACCTCAGCGATGGCTGGTAATGACGGCGAAAAATTTCACGGTGGCGGGATGGATTTATAGGACGCGGGAGGTTCACCTGTTACCACATTTATAAACGAGGCGGTGAAAGTAGGCCAGTATTTCGCTATGTCGCGCTCGTTTACCTATATCCCCGCGTGTCTTCGCACAGCGCGCTCTCCACCAAACCGGTTCCACTTATTCTCTCCAACGTGCACGTGTATTTTCGCACATTCCATGCCGCGCTGCCATACTTCATAACACTCGAGAGTACTTCTTACGATGGAAAAACGTCGCCGAACCGAGCTTTTAGGAGCAAAAGCACTTTTTTTTTAAATGCCCTTCTTTTATACATAGAGAAAAAAAAAAAGCTCTACACAATAGTCAAATGCTGGCTAAAAAGGAACCCGAAGAAAGGAAAATTTATTGGTGCTTCGTCGTCACGAAGCAACTAGAATTAAATTATTCCTTTAGGGCAACGTTCCAAATGTTAAAAAATACACCACCTTCCTTTTTTTCTTCATCTCGTCAACAACACGACTCCGTTTTGAATTCGCGAACTGTTTTTCGCGTATCGTGGCCAACTTGGCTTTTCCTTCGCTCTCCTCTTCGTCTATATACGCAATTAATTAGAACATCTCGCCTTTTTTTTTTTTTTTAATCGTGCTTGAGTGCTTTGAAATACGTATAAAAGCTCCGAAATAAACGCTTGATAAAATTACTAAAAAATGATAAGACTTCGTTAACGACGACTTCATACACCTCACATAACAAGCTGTAACATTTATACGCTAATTCTGTTCATCTGCGATTTTCGACGAGCCAAAATGTTTTTCAGATTTTTTTAAATATCAAAAATATTAATTTTCACTTCCCTTAAATTTCAACGACACCAGCGCAGATCGAAAAAGTGAAAATTTCTCGTAATTTTTCAATTTTCATTTTCGATAAATATCGTGCCTGAATATTTCTTCTGCATACGAAAATGAGTTCCGTTCTTCAAATATTACAATTTGAGGACGATATGTTTTTTTGAAGAGTGATTCGAACCCTTCATTGGTTCCATATTTTGAACTCTTCGTCGTAAGAGGCGATGAAGGAAATTATTTTTTCACTTTATTCAGCGGCGTAACTAAGGGGGGAGATGGGGAGCTTCCCCCAAAAGTTGGGAAATTTATGATCGTTCAACGCTGAAATTGGGAACTTGAATTTCTTTAGGAAAATAAGAACTCGAATAAATTCGAACTGATGCCAATTTATATCATGCATAGCACACAACCAGGGATGTAGCCCCCTTGGCTTTTGGAAAGTTGGGTAAATTTGGAGTTTTAAACTTGACCATTTGTGCAGTATTATTGCAGCTATTTTTAAATTTTTTGAAGACTAAAAAAAAAAAGGTCAACAGTTGGTAAAATTTCATGGTATTAGTTGTCAATTTTTGGTTTTCTCCCCCCTCCCTTCCCGAAGAATGTCCTCGGTACGCCCCTGACTTTATTCCAATAAAAATGATAACTAGCAAAAGTTTTCGATTGTGTAATGAAGTCGATCTTAAGAAGTTCAGGAGATTTTCCAATATCATATATATCTATATATAGATATAATTTTAGCCACAGTGGTGTCCGTTTTAAGCATACGAGGTTATTGTGGCGCTCGATTTGGGCACCACAAGGTTTTTAAGCTAGAAACTATCAGAAAATGATCGTCTCACCCCTCTGGATCCACAGCTGAACTTTTAGGAGTGGGCACCACAATGACTATATTTATATATTAAAAATTAAACCCCTCATAAATACTGGAGTTTATGGTATATACACCTTGTTGTGCCCGATATGGAATCGTCAAAAGACACTTTCTTTGTGGTGCCCGGCATATGGCTGGGCGTTTCATAGTTCAAAATATACAAGGGCACCACAAGATATTGAATACGTATATTCATACCGGGTGTCTATTCGATTCGGGTACCCTAAAGCGCTAAAATCCCTAACATAATGTTGTTAATTATAATTATCACATAAATGGGTACACTATATGAGGTTCGTGAAATATAATAATTCAAAGCTAAGAATTTTGAGATTTTTCGTGTTATTAACGAAGCAACTAAGCGCGTATTTAAAGTTATTCGAATTAACTGAATAGCCATTTTAGGGAATTTTGCGCTTAAGAGTACCCGAATCAAATAGACACCCGGTATATATATATATTTTTTTTAAAGCATTTTCTAGCATGTTTTTCATTTTGATTTGAGTAAGATGGGTATTTCAACGCTTCTAAACAGTATACTCGAGCTTTTGGTAAGAATATGTTGAAGTTGCACGTACCACAGCGAGAACGAAATATGTATAGCTTAAGTAATATTCTGAAAAAAATTGACCTCTATGAATTCAATTCTATTAATTAAAATTTTTTTTTTAACATTCAATTTTTATCGCTTCCTTTTTTTGCACGTATTTCCATTTTTTTCCAATTCAAATTTTTATTGTTCTGTCAACAGTAATTTTTTATTTTTATTTTTTCAATTTTCAAATTTTATCTTTACTTTACTTTTTACTTTTTTTTATTAAATTTTGTATTGTATAATTTTCGACATTTTTTCATGAAAATTTTCAATTCGTATCATTTCTCATGTTTCCAAATATTCCATCATTTTTCAATCACTACAATAATTTTTTCTTCGCTTTCGATCGTTTATCATTTTCAATCACCACGGTAATTTCCACTCGTCAAAAACTCAATTTTTATCCCATTTATTATGTAAGCAGACAGGATCAAATAATAATAAAAAAAAGACCATCTACGATTTTTCAAACTCGTTTCTTTCGTGATTAAAATTAATAAAGGCGGCGATACCACATTTCAAAACTTTTTAATCACGAAGTAACTCCCCTCGAGTCGAGTAAAAAAGTTCGCTTCATTAAGTGGGGTCATACTCGTATTATACCCGGCGTAAATCCGATTTTTCGCCTCGTACCTAGCGACTGTTGTTATTTCGATAATTAAGTAATATAGGTTTATCGGGGAAACATTTTTACGACGCCGCCGAAGCGGTTTTATAAAGTATGACGTCTCGTCATACCACAACTCCAGCCAATCCGAGACAGCCATAATTTTACGAGTGTTTCAATCCGTACATGACTATAATTAACGAGCATAATGCAAAAAGTCTCTCGTTCACTTTCGTCGGCGACTAATTAAATTTTTTCGATATTCGCTCGCCACGTTATCGACTGAAAGTTCATTTTTAATCGATGATACGAATATTTTGTCACTTTCATACGTACAACTGTGACCGATTTATTCCTTTTTACAGTGTATTGAACATGCATAAGGCTTTAGAAATTCAAAGACGCTTTGGTAATGAAAATTGAGAAATAGATGGAGTTAAAACGCTATTCATAAATGAAAAAAAAAAAAATGAATAAATTCGGAACAACGTGATACACGAGTTGGACATTTCAACGTATCCATTTTCCTGCTCCAGTCGATGCCTGTTAATAAAATGTAAATTAAAATTTCCATCTTTGAATCGGAAAGGAAAAAATCTAGATATAATTTTTTTCTAATTATATCCTCGTAACGGATATCCCTGCGATTATACACCATTGCAATGCACCATTCAGCTATCGCTTACTGAGAATGAAAGAAACACCATGCAAATGAAATGTAAATCCATTTCTCGCTACACTCACGTTCACCTAGAGCTAATCATTATTAAAATTCAAGAAAGAAAGAATTCCCTCACACATTAGCACGTTACAAGCTTCGCAATTCGAGTGAATTAAAGTTGGCATTAAAAACTATCATTTTTATCTCTGCGGTTCCACGCACGTCTCGGTAAAATTAATTCCGCTACCTCTAAGGTCGCCATTCATCAGAGCAACGTGTGCGTTCACCTATGCAAAGTATACTGCGTCCAAATGAAAAATAACCGCTTATGTAAATCAGAGGTAAGGTCTCATCGTAACGCGTGTAATGGCGTGCGTTACCGTAGTTCGCTATCGTCGCCAAGCAGTTCGATATTTTTGAGTAATTTGTTACCAAATCGTGCGCGCACAAGTGCGAAAAATTTCCGTCTCGAGTACTACCGCAAAACTATTAACATAATAGGTCAAAAGTTCGCTAAACTTCAAAGGCCTTAATAACGCCGGTTCGGGGCTTACATTCGAATTATAACACGCCTACCTGCCTTCTATGCAGAATCGCTTTTGTAGCATAATCGAAAAAAAAAAATGTGCACATTACTTCAGCCATTCTCCTCGGTACAAACGAAACTAGAAGCATTCGTCGGATGCGTTATCGAAAATGCACTCGGAAAAATAATAATTTTCGAGTTTCGACTTCTCGACCTATAATTATTTTTCTCACCGGTCGTCTTAAATGTAACCAAAAAATACACAACGATCGCTCGCGTGCGATAAGTTCGCCTAGGTGAGCGTTTAGAATTTCCATAAGCCTCGCCTGCGCCCTGTAGAAACGGCGCAGAATTTTATACGTACTCGCTATTATGGCTAATCATAAATACGAATACTTCCCACAAACGTACCGTTTCCATTTAATTTTCATCCATAAACCTATTTTCCATCGACTTCCAATTCACGCCATTTAACCAACGAGCGGCGAGTTCAACCTAATCGTACTCGGAATAAAGCGATTATTGTGAATAATTTAACGATAAAGTTCAAGGGCTACGGTTCAACTGCAACCTGCCCACAGGATGTACTCCATTCGCTCATAAATTCAGTCCTCAACTCCTTACATACCGATTTCTGGCGACTAGAGTTCACGAATCGGTGCCAAACACTACAGTCCAACGAGTAATCGATACAAATTGTTCAATCGATTTTTACCAAAACAAAAAAAAATAGTAAATTTCGTAACTTGATAAAATAAAAAAAGTAACGAAAAGATAGGGAATTGAAAAAGGGTTTACACCCATTTAATTGAAAAAAATGGCTCTTGGCCTTCCTCCACAAAATTCGATTACCCAAAAATAATTTTTTTTTGCAATTTTTGAAGACTATTATCTTATTTTGAGGTATTAAACATCGATTCCGTCGGTCTGAAAATTTTTAAACATATTTTCGAAGTCAGAGGAGCTTCTCAGTTGTTTCGTTAGTACTTAATATTCTGAGTTGCATGAAAATAGAAAAACACATATTTCTCAAATTATTACTATTTGAGGGTGCTCAAATTATCTTCAAATCTTGATAATCCGCCATTTTGCATCCATTTTGACTCAAATTTAAGAGGTTATATTCTGGTCACAAACTAATCCTACACACAAAGTTTGACCATTCTAGGCCGATTTGGTGATGAGATATGGAAGATTCATGAAATTTCCTGCAGCAATTTCCCCTCCAAAAGCCGTTTTTTGCTCTAACTCCCCTCCAAAATCACTGAGGAAGCTAAAATCAAAATACGTTTGTCACTTGGGCTCATTTTATCATATGACACAGCAATAAAAAATTTTCGACCCCTCCTGTACCCCCACCACTATTTTAGGTTGATAACCCCGCCTTCCCCCCTCCAACATCATGTATGGAAGTGAATTCGGGATATAGTATACAACTTATCCCCAATAACCATATGAATTCATATTAATTACATTTTTACCAACTTGAGGCTCCTCAAGCTCTACTCAAAATTTTGATAATCCGCCATTTTGATCCATTTTGATCCAAATTCAAGAGGTCATATTGTGGTCACCAACTAACCTCACACACAAAATTTGACCTCTTTAACTTGATTTGGTGGGGAGATATGGAAGATTCAAGAAATTTCATGACTCAAAACTTCCTCAAAAAGCCGTTTTTTGATCTAACTCCTCTCAATATGCACTTAGGAAGCTGAAATTTGGATATGTTAGTATCCGTGACTCACTCTTTCATATGAAATCAAAAACGAAAAATTTGAGCTATTTGCCCCTTCTCCAGCCCCCCTCAAAATTTGAGTGATCCGCCATTTTGAAATTTTCGAAAAAACAAAAAAAGCACTTCTGCGCATTTTCAAGAAGAGTTCCTCACCAAATTTTGAGCGAATTTTATGAATACTCGGCGGCGCTACGTGTGGGGGAAAAAAAATATATATACCAAAAAGTTGGACATTTGCCAGATGATTACAAATGGTCTGAAACGCAAAGATTTGAAGACCCCACCCTCCCCGACCTTCCCTTCCCAAATCAGGTAGGCTGTAATAGCTATCGTTTTTATTAAAATCTCAGCTAAAAAAAAAAGATTTCACTCTTATAGACACAATCAAGTTCTGAATTGTAAAGTTACCCAACAACCACCTCCCTTCTGCCTTTTTTCGAAAATTATAATACACACGAATAAACCCTATTTTGAAAATTGATGAGGTGCAATCTCAAGCGTATCATAGGATCCTAAAAACTTAACTCAAATTGTCTCCAAAAAGCTTATTCAAAATTTCAAGCTAAAAATTTTCGGGAACTTGGTAGAAATCAAAATCTAGATAGATTATTGAAAATTCTTGAACTCCAAATTTTTAAATCTCAAGAGGATTTTTAAACAACCGCTTCATACATTTTCAAACTTAAACTTAACCCTGATACACAGAAATTTCACAAGACATAAAGGGGCAACGCAAGAAATCAAATTTATTAAAATTTTGCCATTTTTTGGCATAATACTTGATAATTTGAGTTGCATATTAATACAAAAAAAAAACGTATATACGTGGAAACCACTTTCGAAAATTCAGAAAGTAGGGATTCTAAATCAATATCATCAAAAAATATGCTGCGTAATGATTCAAAGGCATGAAAAAATTCTACTTCAAAAGAATTCTCAAAAATCGCTATTAGGTAATTTGAAATTTAATTTTAATTCGCAACGACCAAATTTTGAGAAAATTGATACAACCTCGAAATGATGATTTATATTATTTCAAAATTCCAAAAATGTACAATTCAAATGTTTAGAACTTCCATTTCCAATTCTCGAATCAGTGCATACACATGTGTATCAAAAAATTGAAGAAAAGAGAGTTAAAACCTAGAGCAGCTTTTAGGACTCCAGTGTTGTCAATTTCAGATCTAACATATTCAAAATTTCTTTTTCATCACACGAAAAAAAAATCAAATTGGAAATCCTAGATTACAAAAAAAAAATAATAATAATAATAAAAAACGTAAATATTATATTTTTAGTCCAAATCGTAAGAATTATCAAATTCTACAATAAAACTCGTGAAGTAATAAATAATAATTTTTTTGATTAAACATCAACAAAAAATAGAGCACAAAAAACAACCCATCGAATTAGCTCGTTCATACAACCAACACAAATACTTCGAACTGAACGAAGGATTATCCAAAAGCCAATTCAAGATGATTTTTTGCCTTTTTCAGCGTACATTGTTTCATAACTCGCGTAACGAATTAAGCGTTTCCATATTTATGACCTAACGTTCTTTGCATTTGTCGATTAAGAAGCTCGATTTATGCGTATTCATTCAGCTTGGTCGGAATTTCTACGGCTCTTATTCTCGTATATTTTCAATTCGATACAGCTATAGCATCTCATCTACCGTTATGTGTAAAAGAAAAGAACTGAGAAAGTAATATCAGAGGCAGACATTTTCTACGCCAAACTCCTATAAAATTGCTATAAGTATACTTGATAAGCACCTAGAGAATTTGAAGTTCGCAATTTAATTGGAAAACTTCTTCGAAATTGAATTCGTTTATTTATTTACTTGTTTAGGTTTTTGTCAAAATCAACGTAGTGTTTTCATCGCACACACTAATGATCACCGTTAGAGGGGTTCATTTTCGGCGAATCGTTTAGGCAATTTTATCAACACGTGAAATAGGTTGCATATTTACTCGCCTGCACAACTCACGACCAGCAAGAATGGATTCATTTTAGACAATTTAAAATTTCTTTTTCATCACACGAAAAAAAAATCAAATGGAAATCCTAGATTACAAAAAAAAAATAATAATAATAATAAAAAACGTAAATATTATATTTTTAGTCCAAATCGTAAGAATTATCAAATTCTACAATAAAACCAATGAAGTAATAAATAATAATTTTTTTGAATAAACATCAACAAAAAATAGAGCACAAAAAACAACCCATCGAATTAGCTCGTTCATACAACCAACACAAATACTTCGAACTGAACGAAGATTATCCAAAAGCCAATTCAAGATGATTTTTTGCCTTTTTCAGCGTACATTGGTTCGTAACTCGTGTAACGAATTAAGCGTTTCCATATTTATGACCTAACGTTCTTTGCATTTGTCGATTAAGAAGCTCGATTTATGCGTATTCATTCAGCTTGGTCGGAATTTCTACGGCTCTTATTCTCGTATATTTTCAATTCGATACAGCTATAGCATCTCATCTACCGTTATGTGTAAAAGAAAAGAACTGAGAAAGTAATATCAGAGGCAGACATCCTATAAAATTGCTATAAGTATACTTGATAAGCACCTAGAGAATTTGAAGTTCGCAATTTAATTGGAAAACTTCTTTGAAATTGAATTCGTTTATTTATTTACTTGTTTAGGTTTTTGTCAAAATCAACGTAGTGTTTTCATCGCACACACTAATGATCACCGTTAGAGGGGTTCATTTTCGGCGAATCGTTTAGGCAATTTTATCACACGTGAAATAGGTTGCATATTTACTCGCCTGCACAACTCACCGGTAGATCGGTTTTTCTCCTGACCAGCAAGAATGGATTCATTTTAGACAATTTAGACATAGGTAACCTAGTTGCTTCGAAAAAAATTAAAAATAATCAATAAACATATTTATTCGATTATTAGCAATTAATATTTATTTTCTTCAAAACCGCACAAAACCGAAGCATTTATTCTTGAAATTTTCACATTTTTTTTTTGCGGTTCAAATTATTAATATTTTAATTTGATACACATCTTCATAATATATTTTTTTTTTTCAAGATTTCCTTCATGATTTTCTTTTAACATGGAATTAATTAGTTTTTCGAATTCGAGGTTAAGTGAAAGGTTGAAAAATTTTCAACAACGACTCCCAAAAAAAATATTCATTAAAAAAAAAATGAAACACTTCTACAAATGATTAAAAATAATAATAATAAAATTTCGATAGAATAATATCAAACTATCAAACATATCATTGAAAAATTTCCCAATCAAAAAAAAAAAAAAAAAAAAAAATTCATAAAATGAAAAGCTTCTTCAATCAAGAACGACAGATTCAAGGCTAAATTTTATTTTTCAATAATTATTCATGAATTGCTTCATTGACCCGTTCGACTGAAAAATTCGGCAAAATTTGCACCTTTGGAAACAATAATTTCTGATATTCTCGATAAAATAATTTTCGACAACAAAACCACCAAATGTGAAAACTATACCATGAAATTCTGCTATTCAACATAAAAAGCTCGTATTGTTCACATAGATCCAGGCAACTTACCTACACCTATCATCTCATAATTTTTCACGGGGTGTTCGCATCGAGAAAAAAATCATTACATAGTAAATACGCCAATAATTACGTAAAATGGTAAATTACCATCGTCACATTCGAACACCAGTATCCGCTCTTACGTAAAACATTACATAATATCAATCGATGGTCTTGGTAAATTACCCTAATTTTTTCTAACCATCGAGAATAGCGAGAGCTTCGATTGAGAAAAATACCAGCATCTATTTCGCTTTCTAAACGATACGTGTTGGCTACATTCGCACATTCACAGTTACACGCAACGTATATACGCTTCTCTGCGCAACGAAAATAGGAAAAGAGTAATTACGAATTTTCACGGTGAAAGATACTTTCCTGCGTGATAAATCGTTTTTCATTTCTCAACGCGAACGTGAAAATTCGCCAATATATTTATGTAACCGATTACACCGAGAGAGGCTAGCATTTGGAAATTTCCAAATTCTATATTCAATAGACAATACAGACTGGTGACAGCGTAGTAGAAATTACAACTCATGTTCCTCCGCACATCTGCGTGTCTGTCATCGTGCCATGTTTATACAAAATAAAAGCCCAGGTAGCTAACGCCTATAACGGTATACGTAGATACGTACACGTCGACGAATCTACTATACGAACACGCATACCTATGATTCGCAACGTGCGCGCTTTTCCCAAATACCTAGATTCCATATCTTAAAACACTTTTGCATTTAATTGGACGACAAAACAATATGCGCAATATCAACTTCATAACGAAGTTATAAAATATGTACCACCAACCATCGTATTATGAGCACATAGTTAATATTATGTAAACATGGTACGCGCTACTGTCCACTGCGACTACGAAACCAACATTTCTTTTAGTATAGACTAATATTCTTTATTTTAAATGCCGCAACTGAAGATTCAAAATATCGATCCATAGTCACCTATTAAACAGACTATCTACCTCCACTCACCTTATGATGTATCCGTAACTGAATCTCTCAAATATTCTTCCCACAGAAATGCCTATTCACTCTAAATCCAATAAGACCAGATCTTAGAAATGATTTCGGAAGAATAGAAATCCTATTTAGCATCCTACATATTCCCTCCTCGTACTCTTTATTGTAAGTAAATGCTCCTGTTACGCTTCTAGCCTTGAGTTGTAAACGACTTAAAAAAAAATTGAAAAAAAAATTTAATTAACCCCTTTAAAAGAACACACAGGCAAAATGAAAACACCATTTTCGCAGCACATGAAAGGCAATAATCATGGAATAAAAAAGGTCACACGCTAGTTGTGCCTACATCTGCCATCACTGGTAAAAAAATTTCAAATTAAAACTACCGACCTCGATCACGCTGCATGCATAATCTGTACTTACATTTACGCTTATCACGAGCTAAATCATTTGAAAAAATCATTCGGCGTGGAAAATCTCACCTACTTTTCGGCTCGGGTGATAAATTTACTAGAAAAAAAATTTTCCACCTTGGACAGCTGCACGAATATATTTCTACTCGAATTTAAAATGATTTCGCAACTCAGCTCTAGCGAAAACCGACTACGATATTGCGAACATAATAAACGCAACGTTGAGGCGGAATTCGCAATTCAAACGTAATGACGTCATTGAAATAAAGAATTTCCCATCTCTGTTCCGAGACTACCGCAACTCTCAGTTCAACAAAGGATCTTTTTGTTGACGCGTCAAATGGCTACAACAAAGACGAGTTTTTTCAATCTTGGTCGCTTCTTCATTCATTTAAATCGTCGACCTAATTGTACCATAGTGTAGTGGTGTAGCCCAGTACCACGGACAAAATATATTTCCAAGTTGAACGATGCAATTTAAGCGACGATGTTCTATATTTCACGTATTCCAACTTTTCCCTCTATTCTTCGGGTTGAATTTTTTTTCGACGACAACCGAAGTGGGTAACTGTGTATCGGGAAATGTCGAGATTTTCGTGCCACTTAGATTATAATCACGTTTAAACGAATCCTGTATGTAACATCATTTCAATTTGACGAGTCGTCTACTAGACTTGGAGTGCTTTTCAAATATTTTCTCGTGTATGTATGATGTACTCAGACTCATAAGACCGTGTACACTGAATCCACTTCGAATTATATTTCGTGCTTTGTTGTATTACACGAATATTTCGCAGTATACCCCAATTTTATTGTTCGTCATTTTTACCCCCTTTCTCCATCTTATTGGGAATAATTACTGCGAAAGCGAATCTAAATTTATTAAAACGAGCTTCTCTCAAAAAATGACTGTTGGAACAACGTTTTTCTACTGTCATTTTCCCTTTTTATAGTCACATCAGCTACTTTTTCACTCTGTTAGTGATGCATTATCTGCGCCTACATTATAAAAAGTATTCGACTAATTTTCAGAATTTTTAAACATCGTCTCTTTTAGTTTTATTGAGAATGTTGAGCAACGAATTCCATTCTTCACTTTTGCAATGTCGTCGAATTTTTGTTAGAAGTGAGCAAACTGCTAAATGAACTGTACTGTCAGTAGTGTCCCCTCCGTATGTTATACGATAGTTTTTTAGCTTTCTCGAATATGTCTTCATGCGTTGCTGCTATATAGCCAATTTTCAATTTACTAAGTATACATTTTTGAGTGATTTTCTTCACTATCATTGTCTGAATGCTTGAATGTATAATTTTTAATTTTTAATTTCGCCTCAGTTCATATAGGTAGCATGTACTCAGCGAGAGATTTATAGATTTGCCTCTTCGACATTTAATTATACATATTTTCAGACGATTCATCAAGCCCTCTTTGGGCTGGAACACATCAACTATTCTATAGCATCATAGTTTCTTGTTTATTTTTTTTTTATGAATTCATACGATACTAGTATAGATTATTTTTCATCATTGTCCATTTTCGTTCCGTGCGGTGACGCTGATTAGTGTAGGAACAGGTATACTTTTTTATCGAATTCATACGATACTAGTATAGATTATTTTTCATCATTGTCCCATTTTCGTTCCGTGCGGTGACGCTGATTAGTGTAGGAACAGGTATAACGATATGCATCGAACTTATCAGGGAAGAAATGCAATTAATATTTTTTTTTTTTTAATTTTACAGCCTTTTTTCATAATATAATTAGTTCGGTATTTTGGATGTCCGGATATTGTAAAATGGCATAAAAATTACGCATACAAATGCTCAACACTTGTTCGAAAGAAGATCTACATTTACCCATTACATCAAGTTCGTTAAAGTTTAAGAAAGTATTACTATTGTTGTATAACACGATGAATAAAAAATTTTAATTTACTTCTCCTTTTTACAAGGTTTAATTCACAATTTGCTGTACTAAAAATATAAAATTGAACATTATAATATATATTTTTTTAGTTGTGTATTAAAAGGCGGAGAAAGGATTAACGAACAGCCAACCAATATTTCAAAAGAATTTTTAGTCTTTAATACAACCACAGCCGAACTTCAACACCGAAGCTGAGTAAACATCAAATGAATAAAACTAGCGAAGGCTGAGTTCATCAATAAGGCTGAAGTTCGTCACTTCATATCGAATGATTATCACATTTCGGCCTTATTAAAAAAGTGATTGAAATGTGTTCTAGCAAACGTGTGCACTACACATTGTTCATTTAATAAAATCCGCGTTCCTTCTTCTCCACGATAATCAGAGATACAGTAGATAACAAAGGCACTAAGGTCAACCTCGCAAGCACTGCAACTTGAAATCCTTCTGAGGCAACATCTCTGTATGACCTTTACCATCAGGTATGGTAAAACAGAAAACTTGTTCTATCTGTATTTTCTTGCTTATGAAAAAGTCAAATTCAGCCTATACGTAATGGGATGGGCACCGATGGTATGGAGTGAAAGGTAAAAATGATAGATTTTCTTCACATTGTAAGTATCCTAATGTAGTTGTTGAGTGATCCAACTAATCACGAGGCACTGACTGGGCCATATAAAAAATGAAATTACAAACTAATAACGGGAAATTCAACAGTTTCAGTTACAACACTCGATTGTTTAAAACGAAAAAATAAAAAGTACAAAATCCAAAAGATCGAAATTAGAATTTGGAACGCCGATAAATATGGAAAATTTAAACCTTCGAAGTTGTAAAATGAAGGGAAAACTTATTTTTAGTCGTAGTTGATGCATGAATGGTTTTTCTGAATTTTTAAATATAAAATCCATGAAATGAAAATTGCAATTTTTTTCAACTGAAAAATAATTTTTAATAATGAATTGTTTTTTTCTTTCTAAATTGGAAAACATCAGTTAAAAAAAAATTATTAGAAAAATGAAAAAAATGAATTTCAATTTTTTTAAATTAATTTTTTTTGCGATTATACATAATTCATTTTTCAACAAAATACAACTTTTAAATTAGAATAAAAATTCGACTTGAAAAACAATTTTTATACAGGAATCTCTATGATTTAAAAATGAGAGCGAATACCCACTGTTGGAATTGCGATGATTTTAGTAGTAATGAAATGAAAATAATAAGAAAAACATGGCGACGCTACGAAGCGCATATTACATCCACTCTACTCTTTTCATCGATTCGCCATTCGATCACCTTGAAAAGCCACGCAAATCGCGACGAAATTTCCTCCGTCGAGGTAATAAATTCTCTACTTCGAATTCTCGGGCCGCGTCATCAATTATACATTTTTACGCGAGCGAAAACAAATTTTCTTGGTTTTTTCACCCAGCCGTTCAACTCCAAGGTCTTATTAGGCTCTCAGCTGCGACACTTCTATCGAGCCAATAAATCAAAATGTTTTGATGAAAAGAAAACACCACAAACGCTTAAATTTATTTTCGGTAAATCGAGCGTTCGGCCTCACCCATACGAAAGTGAGCAACTCCATAACGAATTAATCTGGCCCCTCGTATAGTCCCATAAGCGTTTTTTACTTCACCGTTGGCCAAATTTATATACATCGTTAATTCGGCGAATTACATTTTTCCGACTGTTTTTTTGATTTGTTAGTTCATAAATTCAAGTTACCTCGTATCCAACGAAACCGACAACGGTACACGGACGAAATCATCGTACCGTGATGTCCACCACAAAGCTCGCTCCTCCAATCCTTCTGAAATTTCCACCGTCCAGATTTTGTCTATTATAATTTCCAAAACACGACGGGCGCGATTCAACGTTATTACCAAATCGTACCTGGGCTTTACGCAAAAACCACTTAAAATTGCGTAAAGTAGAGGTTGCTTTTGAAAATCGTCATACCACGTACGCCGCGTTCTCCTATACTCGTACAACGTCCAATACGCTTACCAGTACGATAACGCAGCCGCGAAACAGGTCACAGGTCATTTCCTATATATAGGTCGTATACGTAACGCTCCGCGCACACATCGCGTTCTTTATACGTATTATTATTACTTATAATACGCTGTATAACTCTTTCTCTCTCTCTCTCTTCTTTCTCTTGTTCTCGAACCGTACTTACACAGCGTTTTACATTGTGTATGTGTACACCATTCCGTGCATGAGCGTTTGTTGAACGCGCCGTTTAGTCGATGGCATGATGGCATGGCCTGCTGGCCAACTCGAACCTAAATGCTGAATTAACGTATTTACAAATTCCAAAGATTCGACCTGATTACGCGTTGAAAAGAAATCGGATTTATTTATGTATTTTTCCATCGACATTGACGAGAAAATTTCGATTCTCGATAATATTTTATATCAGATTTCTTTCCTTAAAAATTTCCAATTTTTTTTTCAACTATCATAAAAAGTAGAAAAATACAATTTCATTCTCACTCGTCAATTCTTCCAAAAAAAAAACTGAAACTTAAGTATACTGCGCAATAAAAAAAATCTGCAAAATTGTAATTAAATTTATTTATTTAAAATACGAGTAATCGGAACCTCATGAAACACTGGATGCATCAAGAAGGGGGGGGGATGAGGAAATCCCAAAAATCTACTATATAAGTGTTGAAATTTGAAAAAAATGTGAACAAAAATTGAAGAAAAAAATGATTTAGCCCAGTAAAAAAAAAATTCAAAAAATTTCTTCAAAATCGAAAATAAATGATTTTCTGGTGATTTCCTAAAAATCACTCTTCTTCACACGTCGAGCCCCTTGAAAATTCCTAAAAAAATACCTCGAAATCTTTGAAGAATTTTGAGACCAATTTCTGGGTAATTTTACCTTGTTTTACCTTACTTTCTTCAATTTACGTGTCATGTACCACTACTGAGGCCAGAGGCGCGTATGGATGGATGCTAAGGTTTTGGAGAGAAGTTTGAGGTTGATAATCATGATCTGATTATTGCCGAGAGAGGAGTATATGGAAGATGGAGAACTTATTCTGATCGAATTTTCCAAGTATACCATCCACAGAAACAACTATATTATCCAAACTGAAATGAAAACTATCCTAGACAATGGACCGATAAAAACAGAAAATTGCCTGAAATTCCCAAGATCGACCACGTTGCCCTCCATACTCTTAATTTATCAACTCCATCATAAAACTCATTACTCACAATGGTACCGATGAAAAAAAATAATAATAAAAAATGAACAATCTTATGTTCTAAATCGCAACTTTTTGTTCAAGTTTTAAAACAGCATTTTTGATAATGCAGGTTTTCCCAATCAACTTCGATAAAAGAAGTACAAATAGAACAAAAATTACTAGTGCCTGTCAATATACTCATATCTCAAATCTGAAAAAAAAAAATATTTTTTCACATAAACGTTGAATTAAAAAAAAAAAAAAAAACAAGTTCAATTGATGAGCTGCATACTCGAATTCTGAACAAAGGATCTCAAATCGAAAAAAAATTTCGCACGTCAATTCAATTTCTTTCCTCAAACTGAAAAAACCTAAACTTATTTCCATTTCATTCGATAATCGATCCATCGAAACCCAATTCCTTCGACGAGGTATTTCCTTTAAATGGTTTCCAAACATATTTCTCTCATAATTACCATCAGCGGCATTTCATTACCAACACCATTCCTATTCGTTCCTATTCAAGTTGCCAACTCACGTTTCGTTTCACGTGGTAATGGTAAATTACATCGTTAAAAGGTTTCGCTTTTTCATGTTCTTTAACCCGAAGCGAACGAGCATTGAAAATCCTACTTATATAAACCCATACACATTTCAACCTTACCTAGCTACTCCTCCAATACAAAATATCCCCTCGTTCCGCGCCCTTTAATTAATTTCCCTTAGGTTTGAAAAATCAATTTTCGCACATCACCACGACCGCTACTGTCGACTGTTATGAGAGAAAAAAAAATACTCGCTACAGTATATTCAAATTAGGTCGCAACTAGCCCCGTTTTCCAGACAATATCGATTCGCACATTGGAAATTCGCCAACATTAACCGCGGAAAATCAACGACCACCAGATGCCTTGGGAAATCAACGAGCTTATTTATATCGACGGCTTCGTAATGAGATTTGCGATTCGCTTCGTCGCTCCGCTCTCTAACCGATACCGCAAATTCATCTACGTACCTGGTAATAACGCGAGAAATGAGAAATGCATGTAGGAAAATTATCGTGAAATAATCCACGCGCACAATACTCCATTTAGGTATAGAACACGATCACCGATCAGACCTGATCTTATGTAACGTGTACAAGGTCGAAGGTTGAAAAGGCACCTATGTAAATTATTAAACGTAATTAACGGTCGTTCGTTTGATATACTTATGTTACATTTTCAAACGAAATGAAATGAAGGGGAAAAAACAAAAAAACAAAGAGAGACCACTTTAAATACTTGCAAATTAATATGTAATTAAAACGGTCATTATACTTGAAAGGTGAAAAAAATCCCCGGGTCACCATTTTTCTTTTTTTCTAATTTCGCCGGTATTCCCCCTCTCTCTCGACCATTACGTCACCAGATAAACCATTGTATGTATTCTTTCAACGCCCTTTATAAATGCTTCGATTTCACCTCTCTTGGAGCCCAAGTGGAACTACGTAAAGCTTACTCGTGTAAAAGCTATTCTAACGTACATTTTCCATTAAAATCAATAATCTAATTCGAACGCAGCACTGAAACATCACAAATTGTTCCATCGTCTAGTTAATTATCACGAAAAAAAAAAAAATAGAAAAGAATGTGTCGTTAAAGACTACGTGAAATAAAAAGGAAAAAAAACCCACCATAGAAGGCCAGTAAAGTAAACTTTTCCAATGAACGGTATTATTCACAGACTTAATTAACCATAGATAATCTAAACTGAATAACAATTATGTTAATTAAAATACCATTTAATATGCGCATACATTTCTCAGTTCGCTTTTATGATTTTTAAAACAATCATAACAAGCAGCCAACTGTCCACCGTCCAGCCCCGTTCAAACCGGCTGACTATTAATTCCGAAATTAAATCCTATACCCTCGTCAAGCCATCGTCGTCGTAGTGTCGCGAATCGTACGAGTACGCCGAAGAATTACCTGGAACTAAATGCAAATGAATCGAGATATTGAACTTTCTTTCCTTTTTAGTAATTCCATTTACCTGTCACTTCCCTTCTATAACATTCGAGTTTAATTTATGCTGGAAAAAATACGATAGTTGTTCGTATTAAATGATACTGATAATAGAAGGGTTTTCTTCACCAACAAATAAAGAACTTCCTCGAGTTGCAACCAGGTTTATCTTCGAATTACAAATAAAGCAGTAAATAAAAACAAATATTCGGTTGGTTAAAAATATTTTAATGTGTTATACAGCGCATCATTGTGATGAAATTCAAAAACAAATTATTTCTCGCAATTAATCAGATACATGAATTCAAATTTACCATACATGAATGGGCTGACAGTAAATCGAATTAAATATTATTAAACTAATTTTTTTCATTTTTCGACAAATGAACTGAAATTCAGATTTGAAAAGGCTAAAATAAATTAATAAATTTATCGGTAAATTTTATCACGAAAAGAACTAATTAGAAAAAATACCATGGAGTTGAATTTTTTTAAGAGAATTATGGTGATACTCGGTGATAGTGCCCACCAAAAATAAGCAAAATCCTCATGTACACTCATAATTTACCACCAAAATTAAAAGGGTCAAGATGCTTCAAAGTAAATAGAAGTACGATTTCTGGTTTATTTATTTTATTTTATTATTTTTTTTTTTTTTGAAAAAAATTCAAGTGTTTTATTCAAAGTTTTGCTAACTGATAAATTCTGGAGAGACGAACAGAATTTATTAGATGCTCATATGGCGTAACCTGGAATAATTAAAATAATAAAATTGTTTAATTTATTTAATAAAATTATATTAAAAGAATTTCTATTTTGTAAATTTATTATTATTCGTGAAATAATTATTAATAAAAAATTTAAAAAATTTTTATAATTGAATTTTAATGTACATGAAGTCTTCGGTTACTCTTGGCGAATAATATCGCTAAGCTACAATTTTACAGTCGAAAACAGAATGGGACACCCGTGTATTCTTATTTGAAAAACTGTACGACTGTAATACCTAAGAAATTCAACTATAAAAAAAATCGAAGAAAATGAACAAAAAAAAGGTTGAAAGTTGAAAAATTCAAAAAGTAAAAACATTTTAAAAAATGAAAAAAGGATAGTTTAAAAAATAAACTTAGTATAGTGAATTAAGAAGTAATTATAAGTACAAAAAAAAACTTAATTTAAAAAAATACATAAACATAATTTAAATAAATTCAACGAAATACAAACCAATATCAAATATTTGGATTATTTCGTATTAAAATAAAATATAATTATACTTCACATTTTTCCAATACAACAATCACATATCTTGTAACATAAGAAACGAACAAAATTAAACACATAGAAATATTAAATTAGACTATCGATATCGTAACTCCGATAATTACATTCTGCATGTTTTATTCTCTAAAAAAAAGTATACAAACAACCGCAAGAATTTTTAATACTACAAGCAAAACATACACGACCATCAAAAACGTCAAAATGACTAGGCAAAAATAATCAACAATTACGGTAAACTTTTTATCATTTCTTTTTTTTTTTCAATTTTTTATTACACCAATATAATTACACTCGTGCATTTGCGAAATACTTCTTTTTATTACAATCGCCGAGTTCTTCACGTAACAACGACGTATCAAGCGTCGTCATTACACGAAAACCACGACTGACGGAAAAAAACCGCACGTGTATAAATTACAACCTTACAAAACACGTAGGGCGAAAAATCGCCCACGTCCAGCCCGAAACGTTTAGAACATGGCAGATATCGAAATTCGCTCGTACATTTAGAATCACTGCTCCATTACACCGAGATAGCGCCGAATTGCCGATGAATCGAGAAATTAACGTTTTTGATGGCTCGTTATCTGCGAAAATTCTAAAACCTATCGAGGCATAACCGAGAGCTAAAATTCGCCAATTTAATTCACGTATTTTACGAGTACCAAAGCGAAAATCTTAGCCGTTGGTACATTCGAATACAACGTATTGACTTAATATAAATAGTACATAAGCTAATGCTTTTTTTCTCCAATACTCAAATTACAATCCGGCGCAATATAACATTACACGATTATAAAGCTAAATACAAACGCAGAAAGTCGCATACATCATTACAATATCGCTAAACAAATAACCGTTATCTTTCACTCAGTCGTATTGGCAACATCGCTTTCTGCGGCTTTCTTTTTTCATAATTTGGCGGTCGTTTCGCGCTAACCATACGAAAGTTTAAAATTTCAAGAAACAAAAGGATATAAATAATTGCTCGCGACGCTGATAAAACGCCCGCCCCGATAGCCTGTCATCTGAGACAGCTCGTGTGCGCGCTTCGATGCGCGATAAGCTATCTCGTCGAGTACGATTTCGTAATCGTATATATGTAATATACGTTTTTACGCTTCGACGGTAGCCTTAAATTTATCAAAATAGTTATTAACGATTCATCCGAAATACAGCTTCCGTCTACAACGTACATTTTCTACTCATTCGTCCTTTTACAATCGCCTCGAATGAGAAGTCGATTAAACCGCCATCGATAGTGATCTCGAGAATCGCTAAATTCTTTCGAGTTAGCTTCGCCATGAGTTCGATAGTAAATACGCCAAGAAGTCGCAGAAAAAACTAGTTCATTTCTCGAGTAACAGAGTGTTTCTACGGAATTCAGCATCGAAGCGAATTGCCAGTATTATTTCTTCGAGAAGTTTGGAAAGTTGATTTTTCACACATTCAATTACTTTTTTGCAGTCTTGATTAACCTCATATTTCATTCAATCATTTAAATAATTCTTGGTTTGATTATTACTCAAATGAATAAAATATTGATAGCTGCATATATTCAATTTTTATGCTATTGACATTCTTGAATTTTTAGATTTTCGATTTTTTTTTTTTTAATGTTAGCTCAATCCATCAGTTTATTTATTATTAATTAATTAAATATGCTTCATCACTTATCGAATACACGTTTTTGGAGAAGGGGAGGGGGAACGTTCGAGAAGCATAATGTTTAAAGTTTTTCTATCAACTTTTAAGGACAAATTTTCTTTTATTTTTTTCTTCTGTTTGAAACCTTAATCCATCACTTTTCATCCGTTCATTTTTCATCAATCAATTAAATATTCTCCACTAATTAAATACAAATAATAGTTTTTTAAGGGGCTGGGAGGGGTGGAGGTGGGCTGAAGAGGTTAATAATGTTTTTTTTTCATACATTCTTGTTTTTTTTTTTCATAATAATATTTTTTTATTATTATTCATAGCTGGTTACCTCAGTATGCCTCAATCCATCATTTTTTACTGATTCATATTTAGTTCATCAATTAAATATTTCTCATTTATATAAAATACAAGTCTTTTTTGGCAAAAACGAAGAGAGGGAGCGAGGACCAAGATTAATCTATTCTTCAATTTTTTTTCAACTGATTTTTTTTAATGCTCATTTTTTTCAAAACTATTAATCTATTACCTTTCACTATTTTTTTTTTTTGTTTATTAATAAAATAATGATATACTTTTCACTTATTACATACAAGTTTTTTGGAAGTGAGATGAGGGCTAACACTTACTAATTTTCAATTTTTTTTTTATTATTTCGTTTGCGATCAGTATTAGTATTTTTTTGGGGGGGGGAGAGGGGTAGGCTTCAAACAACAATCCATTACTTTTTATTACTTTATTTTTTGTAAATCTATTAAATATTATTCATTTATTAAAAACAAGATTTTTAGGAGAAAAAGTGAGGGAAGAGACTAACATTGATCTATAATTTCTATAACATCGTTCATTTTTGAAAAATAATCGATCAAGTTATTAGTCAACTTTCATTTTTATTTATACTTTCTTCATAGGAAAAGAGCAATGGGTTGAAGGAAGAAACACGAATGTTGGACAATTTGTTCATCATTTTTTAGAATCAAAGGAAGAGGAAAAGGGCAGGAGTAAGCAAAAAAAGCTTAGGTTAAACATCAAGAATATAAGCATAAAGTTGAATTAGAGTTGAATTATAACAAAAATATCGAGAAAAACTGAGAAGAAACTTGATTATGTGAAAAAAATACAGAACAGAATTTTACATTTCAAGTAAGTTTTATGATGATTCGAAGTTTTCAATTTTCTTAATTATAAATTTTAAATTTCAATTCTTTTTTTGGATGGAACTTCGAATTTTTTTTCAAATTTGGTGCTTCGCAAATACTGTTTTTTTTTTTTTTTTTTTTTTTTTTTTCTTTTAAATAAAATATACAAATCAAGTTTTGGGTAGATCAAGAAAAATTACCGATCATTTTTTCACGAAATAATACTCAATTACTGCTCACTAGTAGCGTAGCCAGAATTTCATCTAGGGGGAGGGGAGGGGGAGGTAAACGCATGTAAACACATCTTTTCCAGCTAATTCAGTCATATTAATTGACCATAAAATGAAATTTAAAAAAATCGAAAGAGAGCAAATGAAGAATAATGTGTTCGCGGCTTAATCGACTTCAAGGCGATAAAATTTTTTCCCCTCCTTACTTGAAAGAATACTCAAAACACCTTCGATGCGAAAGAGAAAAAAAAAATGCTCGTACCACAAAGCATTTCATTAAAGCTCATATTTTAGTCGAATAGAAAAAAAAGTTCTATACGAAGCATCTCAACACTCGCGACTCACTTTAAAACATAAAAAAGGAATCTCAATATACCATAAATTACTCTTAAAACAAAAAACCGACCCGAAAAGGTCACACGACGATAGGCCCAGCTTTGGAATGTCGTACCAGATAGTGCATTTACAAAGATGAAAAAATTAATATGCAAAAGCGCATCTGGTACGTACTCCAAAACTCATCCTTGAGATGCGAGCGATACAGAGTATAAAGGCGGCTATATTTTCACGTCTGCCTCTTCGTATATCTTTGTACTCCGTCGATGATACTCGGGGCGCGCATACATCGAAAAAACACCCGACGGAAGCGCGAATAAAACATCGTCGTACTCGACTTATAACACACAAAAAAACCGGCTACGTCGCGAAAAATTTCCGCAGTATCGCGTATCAATGACGAAGAAGCGGAAAAAAAAATGTACGAAACCGCGACGGTAAAGAGGCGTTAACGTTCTCGCGAGTGGTACCGTGTACTAGATTCGTTGTCGTCATCTTGCACCACACAAGCACACCGAAAACAAAATCTTATCGTAGCTATTCCATCGACACCACTCAACACAGTCATCGTCCACTCTCCCCTCACCGATACACGCTATTTGGCAAATTATCCGTCACTTTTCCAATCAGTTATGTCGAGCGAGAACAAACGACCTTGAAAAACTGGCAGAAAATGGCGCGTGATTTTCCACCCAACACCATGACCCTTTTACCCACTTCGTGCACCGTGATGCCGAACAATCTCTCGAGTAATGTGTTCCGTGACTCATCACCCGATTACGGCAAATCGATCAGACCAATCGGTTTTCGGCTTCGTGGCCCCTTCTGTGAGAACTATCGAACGCGTGACTCGAAAAATCAACGAACCGAGATTCCCGAGACGCCAAAATCACTACCGTACCGAGCACAATGTTAATCGCGTTTCCAACCTATCGAGCACCGCGTTCTAAATGCAACTGCCATGGGAACGCATTGGGAAAACACTTTTCCCGCCATTGGCCAACCAAGGCGCGAAATTCGCTGCGTCGTCGGCCTCGCTTGACGTTCCAAACGCGCCTGCATAGGAACGCGTTCACCTCTGACGCGTCGCCCTTTTTGGGAAGCTCGCGCCAATGCACTACATTCTCCGCTATCCCCAAGGATAACCGGTACATACGTTGCCGATGCGAAGAAAAATCAATCGCATTCTAGGCCATCGTACACCATTTCTGTCAACACACATCCTCCGAGATTTCCAACGACGCGACGATCAAATTTACCTTATAGACATTTCACAAGCACAGGTATTCATGCTGAAATGGTGCGCGTTCACTGTTCATATAGGAAAAATTAATTTTTCATTTTTTCGAGAGTCTTAACCCCTACCTTTCTTTCCCATGTGTCGTCACATTACACACAAATAATTTCAGTCCGATATGATAATAAGTCCAGATAAGTCCCAGGTACCTCAGAGGGGCTCAAGTTTACTCTTTTTGGCAAATAATCAATAAAATATCCCTCAACTACCTTCCTATGAGAAATAGAGGGGATATGAAGAGGACTTCAAATATTAGTAGCATACTGAGATTTCAAAAAATGTCGATACCGTGTTCGTAACTCAATTGAGTGCAGAGTTATGCAATAAAATCCCTTCACTGTTCATAAAATATTATAACTCGTTCTCAAATCAGGTTATAAGATGGGCTTCACATTTTTGTAATCGTAAAAACATAGTCAAAATATCGTTTTCGTTTTCATACCCTCATTTTTTCACAAGTAAAGGAATTAGAACGGTTTTAGTGCATTTTAACCTCGAAAGTGAAAATTTAAGCCTCCCTGAAAAACGTGTTTTCCTCTCCTGATGGGGCTAAAATTGATGCTACGAGTACTCTCAACTAGATAATTATTATTATTATTATTATAATCTTATAATTTCAATTTGATTATTTCGTAATTGTTTATCATTAATTTTTTTTTCAATTTTATTGAATTTCATTTACTTTTTTTTTTTAATAAAAATATATTTTTTTTTTCAAAGATTTTTACTATCAATTTTTTTTACTTAGACTTCATCACGTCATACAAAAATTTATAAAAAAGATATCACCTAATGAAATTTTTTATCGACGTATTCTATGAACAATGAAGCTTTTTATTGCATAACTCAGTCCCTAATTGAGTTACGAAGATGATACTGACATTTCTTGAAACTTCAAAATACGACTAATATTTCGAGTTCTCTTCATATTCTCTCTTTCTACCATAGAAAGAAGTTGAAATATTTTTTAATGATTTTTTGCCAAAAAGGAGCACCCTGAACCACGTGTTTCCTTTCACCAGTTCGAGCTGAAATTTTCCGTATGTAATGCGAGAGCACGAGTAAAAAGTTGGTGAGACTTCGTAATTTCAAACGTTTCCAATATCGGACCACCCTAGCATACACAGACGCTGTAACCAAGTGACGTGCCTGTACCGACCTCGTATATACGACCGACAATCGATAAAGTAGAAAGAAAACCAAACACCGTATGATTTATGGCCTCCAATGGTAAAATAAAAAACTTTTTACAACCGAACGTCGAATTTATATTGCCAAAAGTATACGACCTCTTCGCCTTCGACACCTGAGAACGTTGGCAGAGCGCACGCCACTCGCACGATACCATCTACATTCTACATGGACCATATGAAACGAGACTTTTTCCCAACTGCAGCCTATTGCGAAGCGTACGTTCGATGTAGCAAAGAAACCACTATCGCGTCATCTCCGCACACAGACACCTACGTTGACTGGTCGAATTTCACGCAGATTCAGATAACGTGGACGTCGCCGAAAAACACACTCGCAACGATACCGCAGTCTACTCGACACAACGATCGCGTCCACTTTCCAGCCATCGTCATTCGTGACATACAAAACCATCGACCATCGACCTTTTTCCAGCGACGTCGATTCGGTCGAGCCAAAACAAAAACTGGATCATTACCGAAAAAGTGGGCCACCTGTTCTACATCCTAGGACCGCTCGCAGTGATTACCAAAACGACGACGACGATGCCGCCGCCGCGACGTCCACCACCGCCGCCAATTAATCGAGTCAGCGGCTAAGTACACTGTACGCTCCACATATCACTTCGACCAGCGTTAATGCCGGGACGCGCGCGACCTACTTCCTACATCACGCAGCGAAACAATAAATACGCGGAGAAACGAAAAAAATTAAAAAGGAAAACCTCGCCCGCTCTTCCCGCCCCTCTATACCGGATTAGAGTCTTTCATTAAAACCGTAATTAGTATTTCATTGCGTAACGATAACGCGCTCCGGCCGCCACGTTGTCACCGGCTCGAGAGCGCGCGCGTTCCGACGCGCCGATATTTATTTAATTAAAAACGAGGTTAATTAGTCGAATATTCGAGCCTCGTATGCGCGTACACTGCGCTCGCACAGATCAAACTAATTAACCTTTTACGAGTTTCGACGAAACGAGAGAAAAAAAAAAAAGAGAAGAAAAAGCACGCTCTAAGAATCCTAAACACAGCGAATAGCTCCGACGTCGCAGACATACCCCGAACGTTCGCGTCAACATTTATCTCACCTAAATTGACGCAATTAACCTCGCCGCCAACATTATTGGGTTCAATTACCAAGTAATTGCGAGATAATAAATTCCTGCGCATCGTTCGCCATCTCCAGACACCCCTGATCACAGTACACCACACACAAATCACCGACCAGCAGCCCTCGCAAATGCGAAAAACTCTCCACAATCGAACGTAAAACGCGTTAGGTATGGTCAAGCGGCGTATTTGGCGCGCGAAAATTCCGCCCAACGTCCCAACACCGAGTGGGTGTGTACGTCGACCCGAATTATACTATATTTATACTTCGTACACGCGAAATAAAAAACCTCAGTCTTCTATCTTCACCTTGCGAAATAACTAATTTCGTTCGTTTTCGGTCAGCCAATCGCATCGGTTCGCCTCGTTCACCAAAAATAAACGCAACCAGCCCGCCACATCCGCACTCTGTCCTTTACTTTTCGTACCCAACTTCAACCGAGTTTAAGTCGAATTAGAAGGTCGTAAGAGAGTATTAAGGCACACCTGCGACTTACCCGCCCTCCTCCTTCTCTTCCAATTTATCGAAACAAAACACACCTCCGCTCGCCTCTCTCTCGTTAACATGAAACTTAACGAATTCCGCTAAACGTGCGAAACGTACGAATATCGTGTATTTCGCATTATACTCATTCACGAACGTACGAATCCAACGAGCTAATTATATTCGCAAAATCAACTCGTAATTTCAACACAAAAATGAAAAAAGAAGACTTTTTCCCATCAAAAAAAAAAAAAAAAAAAAAAAAAAAAAAAAACTGTAGATAATACAGTTCATCATTTGGAAACCTCCTACTAATTCCTTCCCGAAACCATCTGAGAAGTTGGATCCGAGAGACGCAACCCCCCCCCCCAATTCACCCAAGTAATCTTACTTACTAATTACTTCCTAAAAAGCCATATGAAAATATGAATTCAAGAATGTACACATTTCTTGCCCTCTTCTCTCCCCACTCCCGGCAATCACACGAGCCCATACTCATTAAATTTGAGCTATATGAGACCACTAAAACTTTACTCAAATTTTGATTATTCGCTATTTCAAATCGAATTTGATCTGCATTCAAGGAGTCGTATTGCGCCCACAAATAAAAAACGAATTTACTAGTTCCAATTCGGAGAGATGGTCTGAAAGATTGATAACATTTTGTGACTTGAAACTTCCACCAAAAATACAACATTACGCTTTAATTCCATTCCAAACTCTGCGAAGGCATGATATTTGGATATGTTGATGGCCTTGACTTATTCTATGATTTGACATGAAGATAAAAAATACTGACGCTTTGCGGGTTCTTCTAACTCCCTATCCAGAAATTTTAGAGAATTACTGTTTGGAATCAAATTTACATTCGGCTTATTATCCTCTTCCTTATTCATGTTATAATCCCTAGGGACACCTCTAATCCTCTGTTATATGTATAATACAATTTCATGTTCATCACGTTGCTGAAATTTTTGAATTCTGAAGCGAGGGGGAGGGAACCTGCGATGGTAACCTAATGAAATATTTTTATAAAGAATGAGATTTTCAATCCGGCAGAATATTTACAGAGCCTCAACTTGACAATTTTCTTAATGGAAAGAACGTCGAGATTCGTATCAATTTCAATTTTTTTTTTCTGAAATTGACTTTCAAAGGTTTTCAATAATTTTTGATACCCAGTGTACTCAATTTTTATGAAACTTCCATATTCCAAGTTTCTCATGACGGGAGGGGAGAGGGGAGCAATTTCCACATTTTCAACAATTTTTTTTTTTTTTTTTTTTTTTTAAGTACGGTGTTTACAATACTGCTCTATTCCTTTGAGGTTCCAGGGTTGTTCTTTTTGGAAAAAAAAATTCAAGATTCAATTTAAGATCTATATTTCGACTGGAAACGCGTTGGCGCTAGTATTCGCTAGGAACACCAAAAAAACTTCACGTATATATATATAGCCTACTCTCAAGATTGAGAAGACTACAAAATCTTGAAGTCGGTGGAATTTATTAAAAAAAAAAAAATCAGGTTAGGTAAAAAAAAAAAAAACTACGATACTGATGAAATTGAAATAATTTTCTAAATTTCATTAGGGACATATCTCTCTCAATTTTGACATTCGCACAAGTGGAAATTTTTTCAAAAAATAAACGAAAAATTATTATTTCACATATATACTTCGAGGCGTTGTAGCTCCTTCAATTTTGAAACTAGACTACATGCGCGAATGAAGCTTTCTGTCGGTCTCATCGAACAGTACCACATTCGGATATCCTGTATACTGCACAATATCACGAAGCAGAAAATTATGGAATCATTTCGCAAGTTTCTAAAACATTAAAATAGGAAATACCTCCTCTACAAGTAGTTTGTGATATCTATCGTAATTAAAACCTCAATTCCCAAAAAGAGCAAATGCAAACATCTCCCTGAATTTGGAAACAAAATTTTAACTCGTGAATTCGTACCAAAAACAGACAAATGGAATCGAACTTCCAAACCACAATAGCTTTCCGATTTGACGTGCTTTCGTAACGCACAAATATCGTTTCAATGTCAACCGCTTTCTCCTCCATCTCCTCCTCGCGCTGAATAAATTGCCATTGAAGCCAACATGGAAAATCAAAAACAATACAACACATTCGCATTTCAGTACATTTCGCGAGGTCTCAATCAACATTCGAGTTCAAAAACAAGAGCCATTCGACTCGTAAAAAACACCACGAACATGGAAGTTGGGTGGAAATCCGGTAACGTGACAAATACAGGGTCAGTAAACGGAGAAAGTTCACCATACGTTAACGCCATCGCACAAAACAAGCTAATAATTCAGCCTTCACGTCGCCACGAAAGGACCTCTAATTTCGACGTACAATGGCGAATTCGCAGGATAGCGGAGACGTAGCGCCAACCAAAGACCAATTAAATGGGACGCCCGAAGGCTATAAATTAAAAACTTTGAACGCGTATTAATTTCGACCACCCTCGCCAGTCTCGTCGCGCATTCCCAAACTTCCGTCCTCTACGGTTTCGCGATACACGTACCGGGTGCATTTAATGCGGTATTTTTTCCGACCTCGTATCCTCCTAATCGCTCTATTTATTTAATTAAACGTTGTACGTTGCCGCAACACTCGGACATCCTCGATTATTCGAACGATAACCCGAAGTCGATTCGTATTGTAATTCACGCCACTGCCTCCCGCCCTCTTCTTCTGGTCGCTCTTCTTTTCAGAAATAATCAGCTCTCGAATAACAACAACGCGCTCGCTAACCTTTAGACCGATTAACCGAGCGTATACGCGCGAACACCATTCGCTTCTCGTACATATCGCGGCGACGTAATTAAAAAGCATAACATACGCACACGAAATTATTACCAGAACGTTGCCATCTCTCGCCCAGGAACTCGGTTGGCGCCGAACTAATTTTATTATTTATACTCGTACGTCTTCGTCACACCGAGTTCTCACTTCGAGCCTGATAAAAAGTTCCACAACAATAGGTACCGTCTAGCGAATAAACCGACTCGACCCAATTAGCAAGTCGACTGTGCGCCACTCGCGCAAAATTTGCCCTCCAAATAAACGCCGATGACCTACTAAACGATTAGCGAAATTAACCAAAGTCTACGCGTACGCCTTACCAAACTCCACCAGCCACCACGCACTTTCTTCCCATCCAACCGGAACCGGTGCCGAGCAAAATCAACGAGTAACTCGAATTCGAGAAACTCGACCAACGATGACGAAAAAACTCCAACCGGTTACGTTGTCAATGTTGCCCTACACCGAAGGGACCGAAAAAAAAAACCGTATTCGCGTGTCCTCGCATCCACTCACCTCTGTCACCTCGTACATCGACGTTCACAACACCCTCCAGGCCTCCAAAATACCAAACTATATACATTACACGACCACGATGCCTATAAAAAATGAGAATTGGAAAAAAAAAATTCGTACAACTCGGTTCTGAAATAGCAATCACCGTACACGATACCACTGATACATTCACCGTTAAAAATCGTACGCGGAAAAATCAAAAAGCGCGCGCGTTTTACACGATTCTAATGTCGTTTAAAATTTCCACGAATGCACTTTTCCAAGTGAACGAGAATCGCGAAACACCCGAACGCGAAAACGCCAATCGCAATCAACGTACAGCGGACGACAATAGACGCGGACAAAAAATACAACTGTTTAACGATAATGGCACAATTACAAACGCTGGCAACCGTAGCAGGCTATGTGGAAACCGTACAACGTACGAACAACCTAAATGAGACTCTATCCATCCTCAAACTTACTTTAGACTCGGTACTCCACTTCTATACGTTGGCCGCCTCTTTCACCTTCCTTTTTGCGCTAGCGAATATTTAAGAGATACTAAAATGGATTTCGTTCTCTTTTTCTTTTTTTCTCCTTTTTTTCTCTTTTTTTTTTTAGTAATGTCGCCACAGCCTCAATTTCATACCCATTCCTACACCTCACTTAGCATTATGCTATCGACGAAGAGAAAACTGTCAGCGATAGGAGAAACCGACTTAAACGTAGAACATTATGATTAAAAAAAAAGAACTAGATTTTCCTCATTTTCATCTCCCTCTCCCCAGTTAGCTTTATCGAGTACATACCGAAATGCATAAACGGACGATACACCAAGACAGTGTAGTACAGAAAAAACTTGGAAACCCTGAGATATTCTCGAAAATTGATATGTCTGCTCCAGGGGCGTACCGAAGACCTTCTTCGGGGGGGGGGGGCGAAAAACCAAAAATTGACAACTAATACCATGAAATTTTACCAACTGTTGACTTTTTTTTTTCTTTTTTTTTGCTCCACGAAAAAATATGATGTCGCAGTCTTGTTAGTCTTCAAAAAATTTAAATACTGCACAAGTGGTCAAATTTACCAACTTTACGCTAAAACTCCAAATTTACCAACTTTCCAAAAGCCAGGAGGGGGAAGCTCCCCCCCTCCCCCCTTTAGGTACGTCCCTGGACTGTTCACGAATACTCAAAAAAGCACTCGTGGAAAGATCAGAACCAGGTTATATAAGTATGAAGCACAGGTTAACCATGTCAACTTGTGTTAAGAAATCCGAACTGCATCCGCCATCTTATGACGTCAAAAATGAGATGTGTTATCGAATTTTTTGATCGACCCTTCACCCACATATTTGGCAAATTAATGATAGAATGTGTTTGAAACTATTGCTTTTGGTTCAAAATTCAACACGTGCGTTGAAGTTTCTTATTTTTTACTTCATAAAAGCTGAGTTACAGTTTATGCTATTGGGATTCATTAACCAATGAAAATCGTGGATCGTATTTTAATGGCCAGCGGGAAGTGGTGTTATCTGTTTTTATACTTATCTAAGGTCGGGGTCAGGGGTGGATTGAAGAAAAAATCAGTACAGCAATATAGAGCGGAAAGGGGCCTCGATTGAACTTGTCGACTCCCCCAACCCTAAAAGTACTGCTAACTTTAAGCTTCAGAAAGAGTCAAGCGGACCTCAAGTTCAGGGGTACAATTTTTAGTTTCATTCTCTTCAAATTTATTCATTAAGCAATTAATTTTTTTTTTTTTGCAAATGTCTATAAACATCAATGAGTCAAGTTCACCAATGAACTCGGAGCTCAGTCGGTGAGTTCTGAAAATGTGATAGCTGCTGTAGAAAGGGCCCTTACATGTAAATCGTAAATTGTTCAGGAAAGCCAGAAAACAAAATTACTATGCGATTCAACCACCAGACTACGTTAACTTCAAACTCAAAAAATATGGTATAAATACGCAATTTTGGGACATTTTGACCACACCATGTTGTGGAGGAAGGTTTTTAGAACGAAAAAATAAATGAATAAATAAATAAATTAATTAATAAATAAATTATTTTTTACATGTAAGGGCCTTTTCTACAGCAACCATCACAAATGTACTTTTTTTGAACCGAACTTGAACTTGTAATTTGGTAAAATAGGAATGAACTTTATACAAAATTCACAATTTCACTTCTACTGCACTCAAGTTCATTTCATCGAGAGTTTCACGTTGTATTCGATGTAAGTTCTCTTTTTCAAGTTCTTTTATAATATAATTACATCACCCAAAATCAAGGAGGCCATCATACGGCAATTTCAATTCTTCAAGTGAATTTCGAAGGCAGGGGCGTACCGAAGACCTTCTTCAGGGGGGGGGGGGGGAGAAAACCAAAAATTGCCAACTAATACCATGAAATTTTACCCACTGTTGACTTTTTTTTTTTTTTTTGCTCCACGAAAAAATATGATGCACAGTCTTGTTAGTCTTCAAAAAATTTAAATACTGCACAAGTGGTCAAATTTACCAACTTTACACTAAAACTCCAAATTTACCAACTTTCCAAAAGCCAAGGGGGGAAGCTCCCCTTCCCCCCCTTTCGGTACGTCCCTGTTCGAAGGAGTTATATCAAGAATGACGGAAATCGAGATTTTAAGCGAACGATCAAGTTCAGTGTAAATTCATGAACTATCATCTGAACGAGAAGTATTTTCTTAAGAGAACTGAACTACGCTTAATCGTACCAGCCAAATCTCTCAAAATGGATACGGAGAAAATTATATAGTCTCAGAAGTTTCCAGTCCTGTTTTAGTCTTCAACGTCACCCTATAAAGTATTTATTTATTTATTTTTTTTTCAGTTACATTACCTAACTTTGAGGACACAGTAATGTACCAATTTCAGCACTTAAAAATAAACTGTTTTTCCAGGTACCATTCCCCTAAATTTTTATTTATTAATTTTTCATTAAAATTAACTTGAAAAATTATTAAATAATTTTTACATAAATGATTGATTTTAATTAGTCTGATTTTTGTAATATTTGATTTTGTTTTTTTAATCTTTAATTTTATATGATTTCATTAAATTTAATTTAGTTCATGAGTATCGCAAAATGATTGCCATTGACTTCAAAAATTATATTTGGCAAACACTAATTGGAAAATATCGTAAAAAAGAAAAATGCAGTTAGGGACATTTTTCACCAAGCTTAATGGAGCCAAGTCTTATATTTTCGATTTCTGAATTTTTCACTTCGTTATTATCATTATTTTTTATTTTTTCAGTTTTCAAAGTCGATGCATGCATATTTCATGGGTCTAAAGTAAGGAATTCGGAAGTGCTCAGGTTAGCAATTCCAATGATTTGAATTCCTTTGTTTTCTAAATTTAAATATCTGAAACGGATTTTCTCTCATTTTAAAAATTTTCCTATCACATATCACGAAGAAAATGCCCTATATCTCGAAAACGTACATTTCAAAAAGTACAAAAACTGTGGAAAAAAATTTACACTTCGACAACGCAACCGAGATGGTTCCGCTTTCCACTAATTAAAATTCTCGTACACCTTACGTAATTCCTTAGTTCGTTCCATTCAAAATCGATAACTAAACCAACATTCGTATCGATTGCGAATTTACAAACGCTCCAATCGACTCGTAATACGCTTCGAAATCCTCGACGTGGCAATCTTGCTCATCCATAGTATTACATCCACCGTATCGTGTAATGAAAACTCCATAACGATACTTTTCCTAATACTTGTCACGTTACGTAAGACGAAAAAATCGATTATATCGCCTCATTTCTGCCATTTTCTATTCGATTAGCTCGTTGTCGTTCGTTATTTCGTTAATTACACGCGTCTTGAACAACCGAGGCCTCGTTGGAGAGAGCGAAAATTTCGCTTCCGGTGCGACGAGAACTTATAGCGTGAAAAATTCCGATCAAATCGACCGGCGACGTTGCACATTGCATATTGCATAACCCAGTTACGAATGCTCGATTTCGCCTATTTTACCTCTCGTTCTACGCGTCGAAACATCGAAAAGCTTCTCTCTACAAATTATTTACGATATTCGAAAATAAAAAATAAACCTACTCGAATAAAAATCCACATACGCTATCAACCGCTTAATCCGTTAATGGGACGCTTCTTTGGTATATGAATTCACGCGACCCCCACGATACTCGAGCGTAGCGAAAGATCCTCGACTAAAATCCGGCTTCCAGGTATTATAAATAAATTACAATATACGACCGTACCGCACCGATGGCCGAGGTAATTAACGTGTTCGATTAGTACTCGCTCGAGGTAAAAATAGCATTATCGTTCGCCATTACGTACCAAAAACGCTACGCAAATTGATCATTAAATTCTTCAAACAGTTCAGCATTCGATTGCTCGCCATTCATCGCCTCAGATTATACTCGCTCGAGCTTCCAAAACATAATTTTGTTTCGAAATCTGAACGCTTTTGTTCTACGTATTACATCCAATCATTGATATTGAAAATTTTCCATCAAACAAACCACGTCCTTTAAACGATGATTAGATAAAACGAGGCAACTATCCTTTGATTATTTCTCACGCTAAATTCCCTTCCTACCGAACCCTACGCAGGAAATCGAAAACCGCTTTAACCAGAGCCGGTATAGAGAAGTTCGAGGCGCGATAATGTAGATAATCTCACCAGTCACCGCTAGTTCCGGAATCGTTGGTCGCAAATGAATGTTTAATAACCCAAGTGCCAATACATTCGAATGGAATACATTAACGAGCGAACGCACATTATCCGGCTCGCTCATTAAGACGTAAAGGTAACTGTCGGAAAAATTCCCCGGTAATCTCCGCGAAGGGGTAAAGAAGCGCGAACACCGACCATTATAAACCGTCGAATTTGGCACGCTACGAAATGTCACAAGGACAGGCGTTAAGCTAAATACGTTCTTCGAAATTCATCTCCTGTACGGTCCTACCTATTGCGTTATGTGTTATTCGTCCGTAATCGAAAACACCACAGACAATTGCATAAAAACATCCAACTTCCTGCATCGCGTTCCAATCGGTTGCATTCGTTTTATCAGTGGGTCGTAAAATGCGACATATGTGTATCATTTTGCCCAGACTCGTCTATACCAATATAGAGTACACGGTGCTCTATGTATGATGGGTAATATTTCGACAGCAAATGCTATTTCGTGAGCATAGCGAAAAAAATTCTACGAGAGAGAATTACGAAGAGCTGAAATTTACAGGGATAAAGATATATATTAATCGATATCATTCGATTTTTTTTTTACGTAGTTCAGGGGTTTGAAATTATCACTTGGCACTAAATTCAATGCTTTCCCTGACAGTGTAAGAATTTTTTTAAGCGTTAATTTTCAGGTAGAAGCAAACGATTCAAAGTGCTGTATCTATCACCTAGGTACACTACAGTGGTTCAACTTTCATTTTTTTGAATTTAAAGTTCATAATCTTCAATATTATTAATTTTAATTTCAAAAAATTTCATCTCAAAAATTAAGTAAAAAAAAAAAGTTTGAGAATTTACAATTTCATTTAATGTCAAAATTTCACTAAAAATGAAACATATGCTTAATTATAGAAAAAGTAATTTATTATAGAAAAGGAATTCAATTTTAGAATACATTAGGTACATCCAATGAACTATCAATCTGAAAAATGAAAAAAAAATATTTTTTTTAAATTATCTACATGAAATTGGGTTATTAAAACCGCGGTGTGCCACCACTTTAAAATTATTTTTTTCACATAAAAATTTGTGTAGTATGTTTTTAATGTAAAAGGAATAATTTTGAGATTATAAAAAAAAAAAATTGCATGTATTTTTGAACTACTCTAAGGTACATTGAATATTTGTAGAACAAAAAATTCACGAATTCAATTTTCTAAATTTTTCATTGCGTTTACTTTTAACGCTATACAAGGTGTCCCATATACAATAGGAAATATTCCAGCAAAACATGGTACTCGCTGATTGCAACAAAAAAGTTTGAAAAATGGGAGTACATTTTTCGTACATTAAATAATACTTAACCCTTAGCTGGCATACATGGGTGAATTTCACCCATCGGTAATACCTCATTGCGCTCCGGCGTAACCAGTTACTCATCCCTGTGCACCCTTTGTAGTTGAACGTTGCCACAATTCCTTCAAGTTGGGCATCTGTGTTGGTTGCATATATCAATTTTTGAAGGGGCAGATTTACTTCTGAATTTTTATGTAAATTATTTAATGGATTTTTTAGGTCGCAAAAATTGAAAATAAAACCATACTATGTGTAGTTCGAACGATTTTCAAGAAAAAAACATAGAAGGACAAATTGCCTATCTTCAATATTGAAGGAGCTAGAAATTTTCAAAAATTGTTCTATTTTATCCTATGTATGCTGCCCCTTCAATTTTGATATTATGCAGTTTTTTTGCAATGAAATTCTGCATTTCAGCGAGCACAATAACATATTATATTTCAATTTTTTGAGTGACCAGGCACAATTTTTGTTTTCTAATTTAAATTACTTTTATGTGTGCCATCAGAGGGTTAATGAGCAAACCAAAAAAGACAGAATAATTTTAGCCTAATTTTAGAATTGAAGGCGATATAAGGTACTCGAATTTTCAATTCATTATAGCTCCTTCAATTTTATAGATAGGAAAAATTTTACCACATCCTTTTTGTTTTATATAACAAGGGTTATACAATAAATGAAAAAAGTCTTCAAAAAGCTATTTTTCACACTGCATATAGGGCAAACTGGTACTTTTCACTTGCTCCTAGTTTCCTTCCATTCAACTTTTCGACCTATCTGCAGAGCACATTTTCTTTTATACTAGTCGAGTACAACAAATTAACGAAATATTGCCCACCATACTGAAAACACCGCATTCAAATACACCGTGCATATTCGGTTTTAATGAAAAGAAAAATGTGAAAATCGGTACGCATTGTGTGGTAAAAAAGAAAGGAAAAATAATAATTCGCCAACGTAGAAAGTAACTCATCGCCGTTCTACCTACTTACAATATACATTATACATTGTCGTGTCATCTTGGCCGCAAAAAAAAAAAAAAAAACTTCCAACAATATAAACGCGTTCGACATTCTTCGTAATAACCTGAAACGCTACATTATTCTACGGTTGTTGAACACGCACCTATTCATCATATCTAACCGTGTAAGTATTCGATATGCGGATTTATAGAGCATTCGATGAACGAATAACGAACCCATCTCATTTGGCCCCGTAAAAAGGTCACCGCTTGGACCCCTCGTGCACATTTCCCTCCGCAGTCTGCATCGATATGGCACTCGAATTTCATACGTTAAATTGGTCACCATGCCCGGGTACGTCGGAAAAAGGCCAATGCCGATTCAAAACGCAGCCAATAAATCGCGCGTTGATAATGAAATCTCGCGCTGGCACTTGTCGAAGGCGAGCCCAATTCCGGCCGATGCGCCACCGCTAATGCATTGATAACTAGGTCCCGATTTTTTCCCTTCTTTTTCGTACGAAACTCGGTCAACACTTTCCATTTTCGTCGCAACCGGTTCGTTCGCCGTTCGCGTTCACGTCTAAATACGATCGAATTAATCGATTCCGCGCGCTACGCGGTTTCTTTCGCGTCTCCGAGTCGTCGCTTCGACGTCGACGACTCGCGATAAGTTATTTATTTTTTTCGTTAAATTCTAGGTCGATTCGAGCTCCTCGAACGTCCTCATTATGCTCGCTGTAACGCCGTTTCGGTAACGTAGCGTCGCGAATCGAGCGTTTTTCGGAACCAAACGAATTGAAAGTAGGAAATACGAAGGATGGAAACGGTATAAATACTTTTTTTTTTTCCATCGTCGATTTTTCCACAACAACGAATAAAAGATACGTATAATGCGAGAAGTCACGCCATATTACTCGAGTCGAATTTCAGATTTACTCAAAAAGGCGATAATTACAGTAAGCTTCGCCCAAACGCATGCAAAATCTTAGATGCACGTTGTACAAAAGAGCAACATCAAAGATGGCGGTGAATTGTTAATGTGGAAGCATCTGACGTCATCCTTTCTTTATACATATATACGTAAACTATATCACCCTGTAAATATGACATCATTATTTGTGTAGGCATAAGTGAATAGATGATTAACGAAAAATGTTGATATATATTTGACGTAACGATAAGATGTTCCTAAGACATGTACATGCTCAAAACTGTGTTTTCTGTATATCTATTTGCCACAGCAATGTGCACATAGGCGAAATTTGCAAGGCTGTAATATAACCAAGATATATCAATAGGAGGGAGTTCGAGAATTTTTTTCGGAACAAACGTTTTTCACGTTTACAGCCAAGATAAAAAAGGTGGGGGGGGGGTGTGTGGAAACGGTGAAATTTTTTCAAGAAGGGTAAATTTTTTTCAAAGTCCAAGAAATTTATGAATGCACTTCAAGACATAATTTAGGAAGACAGAAAAGTTTTTTATAACGATTTGTAGCAAAAAAAAAAAAAAAAAAAAAAATGAAAAAAATAGAGCAGTCATAATATCGACTATCTAAGTATAAATCATTTTTTTTTTTAAAGAATCTATTACAGTACATTACAGAAAAAATTAAACCATTTAACAATATTTAAATGGCACTGGATTCATATATATTTACTAAAAAAATAGTTAAAATTTGTTGTTACTATACTGCTTAAATTGGGGGCTGATTGATTTAGGGTCATACTAATAGAAGTGGAGGGTGGCAGCATTATATAATTATTATTTGTCTACAAAAATTTCAACTCTTCCCATAAATGAGTGAATTTTTCCAAATTCGTGTATTCGTATTTTTCATTCCTAAATGATCAATAAAACAAATCGATTTCGTTTCTATAACTTCATTAAAAAAAATTGAAATATTTCACCGATTTGAGTCCGTATTCGCTCAATAACCCCGCTTCATTAATCGGTCAAATGTGACCTTGCTGTGGTAACTTTCGTCCAATTGCTATCAATATTATTCAAAATAACGCAGATAGTGGTCGTATATCGTATACAATATACTATTCGTTTCGAAATCAATACACATGTGTTATAAAATCGACATTGAAATTCGAATAACAAATTATGCAATAAAAATTCCGCAAACCCTAAACACCGTCGAAAAAAAATTCGCAACAATCGATCGTGACCACACATGTGAAAAGTTCACCATCGTTAACTTCGGTGGAGGGTGAGGGGGGGGCGAAATCAATATTACGACCTCCAAAAAATGAACAAAAAAATTAATATACGAAGCTCGGCAAAAAAAGAATATTATTCGTTCGAAACGAAGCAATTATCGACCGTTCGCACCTTAATGTACGAATAACGTAAATATTGAATTACTGATACGAGACCGGGTTCAAATTCCACATTGGTTGTTCTCGTATCGTTCGTAATAAATTTTCAAAACGATTAAAATTTTTTCATTCGATTCGTAATCGCTTAAATCATAAATTAAATTTTTTATCAATCTCACACGAGTATTATACTGGGCGATACGGAGAGCGTGAAAAAAAATTCGCTCTGGGTTTCGTGAAACGATAACGTGCGACATACATTTACCAATACAAGGGGCGAGATACGCGCACATACAGCGCGCAACCGGTTCGCCATCGAAATCCGCCAAATTATTGGACCAGCGGTGTTCGCTATTCAGTGTACGCTCTTTTCACCATTGTTAAATGATGCAGTAAAATATTTTCTAAGACCGGCCGTGGAAATTCAACCGTGGAAAATGGAACAATCAATAATGCGCAATGCAGTAACTTCTTTTTTTTTTCCGCTTCTCTCAATAGGCCACGGTGTACTATTTCGCCAGAGACCATTACCGCGTCTTTTCTCCGTTTCAACATCGCTCGCACAAACGTACCGAGTCGGCCAGCTTCGAGGATTCATTATGGCCGCGTTCGCCGTCTGAATTTCCTTATCGAGGTATATTCGTTAGCCTACTTTTTTTTTTTCGTGCACGTTAGCGACAACCGCGACGTCGACGGAAGCGAAAAATTGAACGCTCGAAGCGTGAAATAATTCGCGTATCGTTGACGGCGCGCAAAAATGGAGTCGGCCATTTCTTACGATCCAGTTTCGGACCAGATAAGGCGACCGAATCTTTCGGCTGTCTCGAATTTATCGTCGTCGCTCATCAACGAGCATTACAACGTAATTCACCGTACGCGTCCAGCTCGAAACGATAATTCATTTAAACGCGCCTCTCGCCTTCCACCTCGAACCCCGACAGCTTTTATTTTACTCTCTATCGTCGTAAATATCTTATCGCCGTGTTTCGCTTTTCGAGTACAACGTTACGGCGAAATCACCTTCCAAAAACACCCGTTGCCGCCGCATCCGTCCACCCCACGTATGACGTGGTCATGCTAAATCATCGCCGTCACCTTGAAATATACGTTTACCAAATTTAATAATAATCCGCGCCGTAAAAACACCACATCGATGTTGCCAATTACACCGCCATACCTAAACCTGAAACAAAGCCGGCTACCTCGTAGATAGCAATTAACCATAAAGAGTGAAAAAAATAAAATAAAAATACTCCTAATAATAAACCGCGAAAATACGCTATAAACAACGTATTTTCTCGCGTCCACTCGTGAAGGACGCGTAACGAGTTTCGCCCGTTCGAGTCGCAATCAGCTGATACGATTTGTCGTAAAATTCATGCCATCCGACGCCGTATCCTGGTTCCGCGCCGGTGTATTCATTTCTAGAATGGAGCTGAGATACCACCAGCTGTGTTCACTGCAGTATCAAAACGAGCGAACTCAGCGTGGTTCCCAACCTCAAACTAGATAGCGGCGTCGTCGTCTTCGTCCCGAGCCCGTACAATTCATCTCGCGCCGTTCGTCCGATAAGTACTAATTATTTATATTCTCCGCCGGTCTTCCGATTCCCTATGTCTTCCACGCTCTTCTGTCACATCCAGAGCTATTATCTTCGCGAATGGACGAAACCACGCCGATGGCTGGTAATATGTCGTTCGCTCGAATCTCGCCAACGTATTCCGAATTTAGGTCGAATACGTCGTTCGTCTTCTGCGTTCGTTCGTTCGTTCCGGTGAAACTGTCGTCGTTCCTTCATACTCGGTCAATAGATGTTCCTCTGGCGAGTTCTTCTCGATGTGAAGTCGTAATCAATGATGAAGATAGTTAATCCTAGTCCTCTAGAATGATCGATTCCATCAACCAATTACCGAAATAGTCGAATCATTCGTTTTCGGCAAAATTTTAAAATTACGCAGAAAATAAGCATATTTTATTTTTTCTACGTCTTAAATAATACAAAGCTTACTGGAATTAAAAATCATGTTGAAAACACTTTCACGATCGAACCTGGTTGCTCGAGGATACAAAATACAACAGCTCTTTAAGGTTTCTATACCTACATCTAAATCGCCTTAATACGCTCTGATATGCAATTCTATTAACATCACTTGAACACAGCACTCTCGAATGCATTTTTCATAGTACTAGAAGGGCATACAATGTGTTCCGGGAACGGATAACTGAACGGTGGAGGGGCAAGACGAAGTAGACCAGACCGAGTACATCACTATTATGATGCTGATGGCTGGATATTCCTGCAAGTTACCACGGCAGATGAAGAAAAATGAGCAAGATGTAGATCATTATGGTTTTTATATAAAATACCGAGAATTTAATACGCTTTAATCTTGATCTAAATGATAATTCCTTCAATAATGGCATCTTGGATCATGAAAATTAAGAAAAACTCTATCGTTTATGGAAGGCCACTCGGTACGGAGAACTTGGAAGGATCAATTATTTCACCACTTCAACAACGGATGAAACTGAAATTATTACACATGTTTCCTGAAAGTTTAAGGACTGATTTTTTTTTTTTACGTTCTATAAGGAACATTTCACTACTACTATGCTATGGGTCCTGACATTGAAAAAAAAAATTGTATATTATGAGGAAAGTCACCGTGTGCCCTGCCCCTTCAAAAAAAGAACGCGAGAAAATTAAGAAAATAAATTTATCTCCTCTCGATCTTTAATACGATTTTAGATCAGATCTTCTTGAGCTGAATGATCAATGGTCTGAAATCATTTGCGCTCGGTGATATATGATCAAATCCAAAACCCTATATTTCTTGATGTTGTCTACCAATGTGAAAAACTGAGAAAATAATTTTCATTTTCCACCGTAATTTAGGCACACGAGGTTCAATGATTTAAAAAAATATAGTGATTATAAAAGGAATAAAATTTCAATCAATATTAAAGCTGGGTAATGTGTTCATTCCAGCATTATAATTTAAACTATCAACAATAAAAATTACAGAAGTAGTCGAATTCAAAATTATCAGAAATTAATTCTGAGAAGGTTACAAATTTTTTTTCAATGTATTTATCGAAGAAATTTAAAGAATTTTGCGCTTCGAGTCACTATGAAAAAATAACTTATTTTTCTTGCTCCTCCACCGTGAGGCCTTGTGGGGGTATGCAACCATCATATCACTGATGATGAATGCCTGGCCTATTAATGCCCCTCATTCGAGTCATATACTCTCACAACACCTACTACATACAATAACAAAGATAGCGAAATAAATCGTATTCAAAGCCACATATATACATATGTTGAGGTAGCGTTGGGGTACTACTGATTAACTGAATTCTCATTAACGTGGGTAAAATAAAAAAAAAATAAAAGACAAATTAGATTAATAATTATTTGCTGATAATCTAAAGAGCTAGATTTACTCATCTACGAAGGTACTACTGATTAACTGAATTCTCATTAACGTGGGTAAAATAAAAAAAAAATAAAGACAAATTAGATTAATTGGAACAAACTAAGTCGTTCAATGGACCACAAATGAAGATGAACAGATATGCTACTGTTTTAATTTCATCTTGGAATTTTTATTCATACCATCACTTATACAAATTTTTTAAACATAACTACTCCAATAATTATTTGCTGATAATCTAAAGAGCTAGATTTACTCATCTCACGAATTTTTTTGATAAATTTGGAGAGAAATCTTTCAAAAGAAACTTCACTATTTAAAACTTTATATATTATTATTTTTTTTTCTTTAATTTTTTTTTTGTTTGTTGTTTTGGAGAAAGAAAATGTATTGTCGCCGCAAATACTTTCCGTTCTATTTGTTCAACATCGAATAGATAAAATAAAATCGGTATATCGACTGTTCCGACCTACCGTTCATTGTAGCCAATTCACATTAACTCGCTGCATGTCTTCATGTACTATTTCAATATCCCCTCCTTCCTCCCTCCTCTATTAAAACTCCGAATACAGCTATATCTATCGTCAGGTCTTCGGTCTGATCCGAAAGACTACGATATTGGAACAATACGTATCAGTGCTGCGCTCCTTACAAAGTCTTATGAACTAAAGGTATCGTATATAGTCGATAGATAGCGCCACTATGAACAAAAAATCGTGGCGCGAACAGAAAACGTCTAACCAGCGAATTTCACAGGAACTAATACATCTTTTCGGATAAACTTCAACAAAACCAAACGTAACAAAATCGTACTTACAGTTTAGCCTTATTCGGCTCCCTTGAATTTTCGTTTCCTTCGATTCTATATATCTTGCCGTACATAATATACTCAAAACTATCCGCTCTCGACGGTTGTTCCAGCTCGATTGGGTTATATTCTCCAGTATCCGGATAACCGTCTTCTCTCAATGTCAATGCCAACACCAGTCGAAATTTATCACCTGTGAACAATAGGTAAAAATTAGGGAGATATTATTTTACGCGTGAATCTTTAAAAAAAAATTGCATTATCTGCGACTAGGTGCAACACAAATCAAACATTTAGCTAGTCTACGATTCAGTGGCGACTAATTCACGACTGATAGATAATTACGTCTGTCTAATTATCCCTATAAGGATGGGTCGAATCAGGGCGTGCACCGCGCTCCAAGATACTCATTTCAAGGTCAATTCAGAGATTTGCCATTCCGAATTATCCTTTTTCTAGGCCTCCATGAATGTCTCGTACTTGTAAGAACGAACTTCCATTATTTTGGTCGATAGCATTAACTGGCGAAAAATTCGCGATGAACTTTACTCCAGACATGGTTTTGATAAGATTACACCCGAATCAGACTGATACACAACTACACAGCTACACACAGTCTGGCAGTGGTGACAAAAATATCAATGGGCGCCTTCGTAAACGCATATAGACAACTTTATCAACATTGCCAAACGTTCACGAAACCCACACCCTCTTCCGAATTCAAGGGTATGACCAGACAGTCGATTACGACAGTGTATAATTTAAGCGATAATATCGAAACCACCGCTACCACCGAGCGTACATTAATCGATTACAATCGTTCGAATCAATTAACACGGGCGCGGGCGCCCTACACTTCGTTCTTAATGTGATGAAAATGCCATATTTCCTCGCCTATATAAAAATTCACCCCAAACACGCCGAAGCCATCGTTGCGCCGCGACGATTACATAAGACGCGCGGAAATTTTCGCAACGTTGCCAAGCTGAGCGTCGTGACTGGCGAGTTTTCGAGCTCTCTTCCAAACTTCTTTTTTTTATGACAAGACACGTCAATAGCGTTACATACACGCTGGTTACGGTTCAACGTGAAGGTCAGCCAGTGGTCACGGCTCAGCTGGTTGAAAAAAAATACGTACGCGCCACCGTATCTATGCCGTTCCCACATCTACATACATTTTATAATTCGCGAATAAATCACATAATATAATACGAGAATTTTTGGAAAAAAATCGATTACGTAACGTGACATTCGATTGCGTTTTTCCTTCTCTCTCTTCGTCGTACCATTTACGAGGCGAGTACGCGACTATATCGGCCAAATGATGGAATATTTTAAAACAACTCTTTCGTCCATAATTTATTTCTTCTTCGCCTTTATATCATACTCTAACGCGAGGTAAAAAAATCGATTACGTAACGTGACATTCGATTGCGTTTTTCCTTCTCTCTCTTCGTCGTACCATTTACGAGGCGAGTACGCGACTATATCGGCCAAATGATGGAATATTTTTAAAACAACTCTTTCGTCTATAATTTATTTCTTCTTCGCCTTTATATCATACTGACTTCCACGTATTTGTATATTCGGCCGCGATTATCGTTTCATCGCTTTTTTTTTTTTTCATTCAACCAGTTTGTCGGCGCAGGAAATGACAAAATTGTACTTGAACACATTTACCAACCGACGAGTCGAGTAAATAAACGCAACCGTAATTACATAGATTAAGTTGTTGATTTTTAATTACTCACGTCCGAGAATATCCATCGCCAACGAATTGTAAATTTCATCTACAATTATGATATACGAAGAAAATTTCCAAAGAAAGCAAAAAACCTTTCCAACTGATTCTAGTACCCTCAAGCGCCAAATTCCCTTCACTTTAAATGAACAATTAATTTTTTCATTTTTTTTCTTTCAATTTTATCTCGTGATAATGAATAATCCTAAACCCATGAAAGATAATTTTGCAAAATCATCTCATTAATTTTTTCAATATTAAAAAGTTTTTTTTTTCAATTTTAATTTGTTAAATTAATTTACATAATTTAATTAATTTTTTTTATAAATAGTTGTGACAAAGTTTGTTTTTACATATTATTTTTTAATAATGATTTTTTTAATTTCCAGTAATATTTTTATATTAATGATTAATTAATTTATAATTATTATTATTATTATTATTATTATTATCATTATTAAATTATACAAAATGCAATTTTTTTAATTTTCTATTTTTTCTAATACATTTTCAAAAAGTCTACCAGAAACACTAATTTTTCTTCAAACTGCTTCACTCTACAGTTGCATTATAATCATTTTCGTTATTTAACGATTGATGTTATTGATGTAATTTTTCAACACAAAAAATATCAACTTGGTAACTAGGTAAGGCAAATTTTTCACCACTCAGCGCGAGCATTTTTTTCAGCGTATAGAAATAAACTTATGAAATTTTTGAAATCTTCCGGCCTAATTAAATTGATATAATCAATACAATCGTGCAATAAAGAGTGTAATTTTTCTGTAATGTATTCAATCGAATGAATTTTCATTTCTATGTTATAATTTTATGGATTTACACTAATTTAGCTTCTTACGCCATTTTTTAAGAGGATGAGAGGGGACAAAATATGACAACTGAGATTTTAAAATTTCACGGCTAATTTCCAATCAATGAAAATCTTTTAGCCACAACGATGGAGAACAAAGGTTTCTTCTTTTCGTATAATTTTCAAAAATTTGTAAATGTGAATTTTGAAATATCTGAAAAAATTCAAGAATTCGAAAAAAGTAGAAAAATAAAAAATTTTCATCACATCCATGATTCGATATTTTTTTCCAAAACAATCATCAACAAGTTGAATGAGAAAACTCAACAAAAATGTTCACCAACCGATTACATCATAAGGAATTTACAAGTTGGCAAAAATTACGAATTCTTCAGCGTAAAACAAAAAGTAGATACGTACTAGCCGTTCCCAAACGAATACAACTCTACTGCTTCTGCCGAAAATACCAGCTGATGAAAAAAAACCACCTCAGAAAAAACCAACCGTTCTTCCACTATACCAATCCACCGGTTTTTTTCGATCGTCGAAATCTACACCGTCGAGCTCTACACCGGCACCGGGCACCGAATGAAACCAGCTTCGTCGGATGTGCCGGCATTATTACACGTCATATAGTGGCGGTGGCGCGCATCGAAACATTAGCTCCGGTTGCATCGCTATTTTATGCAAGCGTTTGTCTTTTGTTCGAAATTACCGCACGACTACGCCGGTGTAAGGTACATAACCAACGCCTCGAGCTTGTTGGCAGCTAAGTACATCAGCGTTCGTTCACACGTTTCGGCCAAGGGCATTCCCAGAAAATGATTTAGATCTAGGATTACGACTCGCGTTTCGCGATACATCGCTACCGAGGTGTACCTGTCTCCGCATGGATGTAGGGTCGTCATGGTAGGTTCGTTTGAGTTTAGTTTTCTTGCTCGACGATTCGCATCTATTCGCCATATTTCGGGGGGCTGATCTCTAACGCATAGAATTACTCGTCAGGGGGTGCACAGTACGCACTTTTAAGAAACTTCTTGTACCATGTTAATAGCTCAGAGTTTATGGTCAACGAAGCAGTAGCGATAAAATTTCAGTTCATTTATTTTTATTGATGAATATTGGAAAATATGGTATGTACTTAGTGGTATACTCTGCTCGGTAAAATAGATTAAAAACAACTTTATAAATTCGGATTTCGCATTTTTTTTTACACCTCCTATACTCCTTACAAACTAATTGCTGTTTCCCAGGAATAAGGAGTGTAAATAAGGGCCTATTTCAGCCTGTAGAAGCTATATTCAAATGATGAGAGCAGGATTTCTTAATAATCTTAGAATTTTATTATAGAAGAGTACTTCTCATTCAGCGTTCACCACATGTATGCGGATTGTTTGCATAAAATTGCCGAGCAATTCGTGGCCCAACGGTGTGATGATAGTCTTTGATGATGCAGGTATAGTGTAAATAAGGGCCTATTCAGGCTGTAGAGCTATATTCAAATGATGAGAGCAGGATTTCTTAATAATCTAATAATTTTATTATAGAAGAGTACTTCTCATTCAGCGTTCACCACATGTATGCGGATTGTTTGCATAAAATTGCCGAGCAATTCGTGGCCTAACGGTGTGATGATAGTCTTTGATGATGCAGGTATAGAGTTCGAACCTCAGTACGATCTGAATTTTTTTAACGATTTTTGGGTCAATTTTTTTCCCCGTTTTTTTTTTTTTGAATTTTTTTTTAATATTATTTTATTTTTATTCCTACAATTTTTACATTATTAATTTCTTATCATTTCCTTCCACCCTTCGAACCTTCAGACCAACTTGGAACTTTCAGACATACGTTCCTTACCTCAAAGTTAGGTTTGGTTGGGTTTTATTTATTTATTATTTTTTCCACCGTTCGAACTTTCAGACTTGGAACTTTCAGCTTCTGCAAACAAACACGTATTATTACCTTCATTATTGCAAACGTACGGAAAAAAATCCTGCCCTCATCATTTGGATATAGCCTTTTGTATTTCAGGCCCACACACTATAGAACCTTATGACGCAGAGGTTGTAGTATATGATGACTCCAATAAGGAATAGACCCTCATTTCACAAGGAAATACCTATTTTGTAGGCAAGAAGGCATCAATGTTGCAATTTTTAGAACCAGTGTTACAAATGAAGCTGCATTTTCATACCGTCTCTATCGCACGTCAAAATCTGAACAGGATACCGTTCGTAATATTATTGAAGATCTACTTGAAAACGACATAATACGCCAATCAACCCCTATTCCGTTGGTGAGCAAGAAAAACAAGGAAACTCTTATTAATGGCCCAGAATGATCGAATATAACTCACAGTATTGTGTCGAACTAATTATTTTGATTATCAACCCATTTTGTAGAAATGAGGAGGAGGGTTGTTCATTGTTAAAAATTCTGAACCGTTACTTTCCTACTTTTCTTCTCGAGGTGCTCTCACGCGTTTCCCTTCGTTGAAAAGTATTTTGAAAATAAATATTTAATCCATGCAGTACCAGCTCCATAAAAAGGTGTGAGGTATCGAGAAAATCGATTTCATCTTTCTTGCTTCTTCGTACTCTTCCCCTCCCATGGCGGATAGGAAAGTAAAATTTACATAAAAGTTTTTCTTTTTGTTTCCTCAATATACATCCTATATCTAAACGATACCAAATTTTGAACAAGTCATTTTGGCTTATTCTAATTCAAAAAGGGACACTTTGAGAACTCCTAAAGTGGTTAAAATCTGGTATAATGGAAAAATTCACATCGGCTATTATCCCGTTCTATTATATCACACCCTGACGCATTTTCAGCATAAACCATCGATTTTTAAAGCTCTTCCCAAGATTAACAACATATTACAGTCGAACTTCGATTATTTGACGTAATTGGGGAATGAGGTTCGTCAAATAACTGAAATGTCAAATGATACGGAGAATTTTTTTTTAATGCTTTTTTATTGGGAAAAAGGTAAGTAAAATATTTAAAAAACCCCCACATTATATGTATATCTACTAGAGTATTTTTTTTAAAATTAAAAATAGGTAAGTACATACATAAAAAGAAACAATATTTTTAAAAATCAGTCCTTAAATTATTATTCATCTTTAAATCAGTGATCGAACGTATGGGCGTGGATAAGGTTTCATGCATCAAATGACACGAAGAATCGTCAAATAACTGAGGTGTCAAATAATAGGGAAAAAGTTTTTGGCGTCAAATAATTGAGGTTCTACTGTATATATTATCTGGTTATTGTACAATAAAGCTATGCCTGTTGTTAAATCACGTTAAAACCATAGGTAATTTTGAAAAACCCATCATGTTCTCAGAAAAAAATTATTTTTAATAAATTACATAAACTCAACACGGAATAGGTGGCGATACAGTATTTCAAAAACACACACAAAAAAAACAACAGTCGTGTGAATAAATACATCAACATGAAATTTCAAGATGTCTCAATTTCAAAACTTATCAGATCTCCACCAAGAAATGCGAATTCTTTGCAACAACGATTGTACTGGAAAAAATGAAGCACAGACACCACAGTTGGTTTAGTAAGATCATTCCTTGAAGAGGGAGGCTCAAAGTAATGGGAAATTTCGACAAAATTTTACAACACGGTTTTTTAATGATTTAACAGCTCTTGGGACTTTATCGCTGTGAATTTTTAATCCATTTTACTCTGCACTTTCTCTCAATCATAGAGAATGGAAACGAATAATACATGTTCCACGAACTGAAAATGTTTTTCAGACAAGCGACTTTAATTATTGTACTTCATGATAATTTTTACCATCTTATATGAGTCCAACCAGTTTTATGCAGAACTACAGACTTGCTAAAAAATTCGACTTCTGCACATCTCGTATGCATCTAATAAGAAATTTGGTTTCTACTAGATAGTAGGTGCGTTTATATCGCATCTGTGTGAATTGCAACTTCGTAGCATAGTAGATGTATTATTCTATGATGCATGCGGCGGGCTCTAAAACCATATCAATTTATTTCGGCACTTAAAAATAGCCTAAATTTAATTGAGTCAGCTGTGTGACTAATCACCCTACCCAACGTCCGTACACAATATACACCTTACATAAGTCACGTACTGCTGTGGGACTATTTTAATTGATATATGCGATAGCTTTTCAGAACAACGTGTTTCATGTCCATCATAATCATCATGTCCATCATAATCATCATGTCCATCATAATTATCATGTCCATCATAATTATATCTCATCAGAGCAATATATACTCATCACTCACCGAAAGCCCGAAGACGTCCTCATTCGTCCAAGCAGTAAATAGTAAGTGCTTCCAAATGTGAAGTGAAAAGAGTCCGGACTTTGTATACCACTTCACACTTCCAAGCCGAATAAGAATTACGTTTATTCCAAGCATCAAGCACTTACACGGTGAAATGACTTCAACGCTCGCTACTCGTTAGACAAATTCCTTAAATTCAGTTATTTGGTGTATTTCATAAGACAAAATTAGCCGTACACGTATTATTGTATATAACGCCGTTACGCCTTGGAACAGCGAATACGAAATCTTCTTCGCTGTCTACCATCGATAAGTTCGCCTTCCTAATATTCGTTTATGCTTCGCCGATTTCAAATTACCAACTCGTCCACAATTACTCGGACCACTTTATGCTGATCTAGAATTCGATATAACGATCGCAGATATCGCTACACTCGGTCTTCGCTACTACCAACATCGTAATCGAGCCGACTACGCGTTTAAATTACCAAAAATTACGGATAAACTGTTTCCCATTTCGTAACCATGTAATCGCCAACAACCACTGTGTTAATAAAAGAAACGTCAGCCCGAAAAAACCAATCTATTATTCATTCGGCGTCGCCGAGCATGATGTATTTGACCTTGACATATACAATAATCTAAAATCTAAATATCTACGGACTCGCGAAATTTTCGCCTTTATAAACGCTACGAAATTTAGACTACCATCGAATACATGGGCAGGCTACCTTTTTCATCTCGTGTAAGCTTCGTAATCGGACTCGTAAAATAATAAAGTTGGAACGCGCGCTGTCCTGTTTTCAATGCCGTGTTAAGGGTCTTTCATTATTCAAACGACGATATAGTTTCACGAAAGTATAATAAAACCGCAAGGTTATATGGGTCATCGAGGTATGTTATAAAGTCCTCTAGGTTCTCATTGATGCAAGAGTCCGACTATTCGAGCTACAATACCAATTCGTTAGGTTGACTCGTAGTTACTAGTTAGTAATGTGTGATTCGAGTGGTGAACATTCAACCTCGACAGATATTTCGTGACCGTGTCGGTACTCTCAATAAATAAAAAGTTCTTTAAAAATGAATAAAAAACACGCCTTTATGCAACTAATCAGTCGTTGAAAAATTTTCGTTAACTCCCATAATCTACCCCCCACCCCACCCCCTTCATCGAATGTCCCTCATTTTCGTTCGACAATTTGAAGGCATATGAAAGGTATTTAATCCATGAGAGTATCAGGCTGATATACATTAGCTCTGGTATTGAAAAATTCGATAGTTGTTTTTTTTTCAACTTTGTTAATTTTGGAACCCTTGGGAAGGGCAGAGGGAAAAAAACTGCGCAGAAAGCATCCTTTCAAATAACTACATTATTAACCACGACTAAAAAATTTTTTATACTTTTTCAAAACATTTTCCATCCCCACCCCCTCTATCATATGTATCGCAATTTGAGGAGCCCTGAAAATGAATTTAAAATGCTGTAAAATATTTTGTTGATGTAAAATTCCACTTAAACGTGCTCCCCTTTTCAATGTGAATTATAAAAATATACTACCCATTTTCAGTTTTTTTATTTTCATTTTTTTGAAATAGCACTCGAACGACGGACTTAACAACGGGCATAGCGTTTCTACAAAATTCGTTATTTAAAACAATTATTAAAAATTAGTAAAAATAAGTAGATCTAGATACCCGCATGCAATGCTATAAATTATAAATTATATTCTCTACCCGCATCTTTCTATTGTTCACTCCCCCTTCCCCCGGTCTTCCACCCAAGTAGTGACATCCATCGCCATAATGCGGGTAATGATTACTCGTCAAATTTTCGTAGTTTTTAATTCAATTAATGGCTACCGAGCCGAAGGGTTCTGTTGAGCCGCTGGGAGGCTAAGGGTCAACACTTTAGCCATAGATACAAGAATTTATAGAAATATCATCAGATAGTTGCCCACATCCTGATATTATTTATTATCATTTGAAAGAATTGTATCTCCAAAATAGAGTCGAAAGGCAAATTTCGTGGTGGTGCATCGAGGTTGAAAAATCAACATTTCATTTAATGTAAAAATTACAATAAAATTTACTTCACAAAAGGAAAACAATTTTCAAGGTATAATTAATTCGTCAACCTGAAAAAAAAAAAATTCTTTCTTCCGATTACCTAATGCTTCACTAGTAGAGATTACGAGAAAAAAAAACATAAAAAAATTGTTACGTTCATTTTTGAACCATCTTATTGCCCAGTCACTCTATATGGGTGGATTTTGATTATTTTTCTATCAAAAGGTTCTATCAGACTCGCAGATATAACATCAATCAAAAGGGAAGGGTGGATGAAAATTGCAAGAGGCAAAGCCTCGAATAATTTACTTTTTTTTTTTCAAAATAAAAAATGAGATTGATTGATTGATTAATTAATTAATTGAAGAAATGAGATTTGAAATTTATATTTTCGAAGTAGGTACTAAGAGAAAAATGTTGAAATAACATCCTCCCATGTAAAACTATGTTCGAATATCTCCGTGTCTGGAAAGCCCAAAACAGCAGAATGAAGGTAAATAAAATTCATTTACCTCTTTAAATTTCATTTCATAACAACACGAACATTTTTATACTGTTTCTAAAGTTCCCTAGCTAGGTCTAGAACAAAATCCAACTCGTGAGAAAACCATCTTCCAACCTCTCTTAGCCCTCATACCACAACATATGTCGAAAACGACATTAAATGTAAAAATTTGAATTTTTTTTCGCAACATAATGTCGAAAACGACATATTGGATGTTTTCAAATCATTATATTATGTCGTTTTTGACATCATGTTGTGTGCAATGTGTTGCTTTGTGAGGGTTTTAATTGATACTGCCTTCGATTCCTCCGAAATGCGTATCGTGGAATGGCTAAGGCTTAAACGTGCAATATTATTCCACACCCTACTTCTATGCTCTTGAAAAGTATTCAATAGTTATATGAGTAAAATTTGAATTAATTATGAGAAATATAGATGACCGTATCTAGTAACGAAAAAATTTGCTTTTTAAAAACGCTTTCTTTGAAATAAGCCTTATTTACAATATTTCTGACAAAGATAAAATTTATTGCAGGTTTGTCCATAAATTCGTTAAAATTTCCCATATAATTCCATGCTTTCACTGCGACCAGCTTATTACCTCCATACAGCCAAGAAGGTGACTACTGACTAAATACAGCTGTCATATTGTACAGCTAGTTGACAGTCGCGAATCGAGGAAATCGAAATTAACGTTCGTACAACAATGCCACCAAGCAGATTAGAAGTTACCCAAGTACCCTCTTCAACTACAATGTATTTACGCGACCAGCACGACTTAATGGCATTCGCAACAACAACGTTAATACAGATACGATTCGAATACACCGTAGACCGTACGTAAATAGCTAAGTACATTGAGCATAGGGCTACGCAACACATAGACACGACGATCCACCGTCGAGCTCGGTATACGTGTCCGTACATACACATCATACCGCGCGTCGCCGCCGTCGTAATTTTCGTACACGTAAACAACATCGTCCTCTGTGACCTTGCCGTTATTACGGTTAACCTTGACATTGAGAACGAGTTAACATCGACTCCCCCTCATTCGCCAAAACCGAGCGCGCGCGAACGCTTCCACATCCTCGCATCGAACCGAACCGACCGAACGTATAGATAAAAAGCTCGCCGACCCAATCGAACCGCAACGCGAACCTCGCCGAAGCGCGACGATTCGACGCGAAGTTGTACTTTTGTTTGGCGTTGCCAAATTTATTCCCGTATCGAAATGTCAATGCCGAGGACGCCTCTGGCATTCTGATATTTCGGAAATATCGCCGCCACACGCATCGACGCGTCGCCTCTCGCCTGGCTCCTTACGTCAAACGGACGCGTTTTATTTTTAGCCTGGCCGAGTAATTAAACCGGCGAAATACGCGACTGTGAAAATTTTTAATTCGAGCACACGAGGTACTCATCACGTCGGTTGTTCGGGTTTTTTTTATCGCTCGCCGACAACCGCCGTTCGCCCACCGCGCGCTTCAGAAAGGAAGAGAAAACAATAAAACCGAACCCGCACACAACCGAGCATGAAGAAGCGCTACCAGTGGAATTAAAAATCCGCCAATAATTAGTTCACAAGGCGCGCACACATGTACCTCGCACTCCACGCTTCCCGTGCCAGTCTTCATTTTCACATTTATTAACGCGATTGTAGCGCAGCCGACTAACTCATCACGTCCACCGAAAAGCCTATCATCTGCCCGGAACGACTCGCCTGCTCGCCAACGTGGAAAAAAAACACCGAATTCATTCTTCCACGTGAAAAGCCCTAAGAAAGCGCGATTAAAAACTTATAAGCCATTTCCACCCGTATATCTTCTAAATTATCCCGACTTCGACGAATACAGCCCAAAGTTTTCGCTCATCAAGACACACAACATAAGCCTGGCGCCTGAACGGCGATTTTGTAACTCATCGAGACCCCTTTAAAATAATGCAAAATTAACGACGCGCCGAGCAAAAAAAAAACACCCCGCCGTTCTCTCGAATTTCTACGTTCACGACTCGACTGCGAATTTCCCCGCGAACAACAACACTCCAGCATCCAAATTTACGATCACGCGAAATCGCCGGATTCGTCCGATCACGCCAAAACGCGCGCCAGACGCAAATGTCGGCTGAATTTAGGGGAGAGCTAGACAATCAGACGTCTTTATGACTTCGCTCACCCAACCGAAAATAAGTTAGCTCTATCGATCCGCCTACGCATAACGAAATACTATACATTACCTTATCCGCCACAGACGTAGGTATTCGCGACATCCACCATTCTTCTCTTGATTTTTTTCCAAACCTTTATCGATTACGCTTTCGTCTTTTTTCATCTATGACCGCGTACATAAATAGTACTGATCGAACGAAAACATAATCGAGCTTTCGAGAACTACTATCGCTTGATTAGTAGAGTTTTGAAATAAAATAGAACCTATTACAGTGTATCAGCATTTCAATTTTCACATTTAAAGTCAGATCACAGGGGACTTTTTAAGGCTGCAAGACATCCGAGAGTTAGCCATTGGTAATTTAAGAGTTAAAAACGAACTAAACGAGGTGCTTTTTAAATGGATCGAATGATGATTCACCAAGTCAAATACACGTGCTTTTCTTAATCATTTAATGTCACATTTGATAAAATCCATTAATATAAGAATTCAAGGGGCTCTACTTTAACACCAGTAAGCGAGTATCCGCTTCATCCTCATAGCACAATAAGCTATGCCTCAAATATTTCCCATCACGTTTGACGAAGGAAGTGGGCCCAAAGTTTTTTTCTTTTTTTAATTTTTTCTTGCGCGAATTAAAACATATAAAACGATTTTTCGATGGTTTTTGTAAAAAATAAATATTTTGCGATGAATTTATAAAGATTCTCCAATTTTAAAAACGATGAATTTTTTTTTTTTTCAAGTCCTTTCTTTAGTGTAGTCGGTAACACTGCTTGTTTATTCCACCACACCTATAAACTGTCCAGCATGGAGCTACGATTTAAGGACATTTTTACCATATGCGTCATCTGTAAACAAAATACCTTAGTAATACTGCATCTAATTTTCAACATTTTCAAGCGCGTATCAGTGACCTAAGCTACACAAGATATCACAGAGCAACAGATCATACATTCAAAAATTCTTTCGTTAAGTAGAAGGTCAATAATTAGAAAAAAGAAATACAAAATTATAAGCGAATAATTAATAGAATAAAAAATAAAAATCAACGCACGAATCCGAATCTAATTCTCTTTCAGAGGCTTCTTCTTCTGAAACCGTATTGAGGGTACCCCCCCCTTCCGTCTATGGCTACGTGTACAAAGGACTGAAGTTATTAATTTTCGAACTTTAAAAAAGGTGAACCAGAGGTCTAGTTTTTCATTAGGTCCCAACAGACTGTGGTCCAAATACGTACACAGAATCTTCCCTATCTCCTCTCCGGTTACTAGTACAAGGGACTAATGTAATGAATTTGTCTATCTTTTCATAAGAAACCACCCGATTGCAGTTCAAATAGGCACATGGAGGGTATCTTCCCCTTCCACCATCGGTTACATGCATCAGAGACGAAAGTAATGAATTTTCAATTTCAAAAAAAAAAGTTTATCGAAGTCCAATTTCAATGAAAGTCAAAATACCAGAATCAAGCAGAAGTTGCTCTTTGATTCAAAGCAGAATTTTCAAAAGAGACTTACAATTCATATGGAATAAAAGTTCACTCTTCTGGTAAATTCTGGGATCTTGATCACGAAATTACTGTTAAAAATCGTACAGTAAATGACCAAACGTTAAATTGAATTTACAAGATGGTGTAATTGAAGGCTTTAGTCGGTATATACCAGGACTACATATCGGTAAATATCTAAAAAAAAAATGAAAATTAGCAATAAAAAAATGAAAATTAGTAATCTATGTTGAAATAATGAAAATGACTTTTTTGAACTGGACGCCATATATTTACATGGGAAAACTAATTTTACCATTCTTATGGAAGCCCCCCCTCCCCCAACAAATAAGAGTCTTTATACTTGGTTCATAAGTGTGAACCTGCACATTTGAAAACTCGGCTCTAATAATACGGTGTGACTACGTGTTTTTCCTTTATACTCCTTTTAATTTGTATACAACCAGTTATTTCTAGTTGGGCGAAAATTTCGACACGAATTAGCCGACCTTATAACTGATTGACGCTACATCCCCTCATTACTACGCACACGACTTTGTTTTTCTTCCGCGTATTAATTAATCCGAGCCACTGAGTTTGGTAAAGTTGTAATTGTAACTCATACACCTATTACAAGCGAACACCGGAATCGATAATTACGACTGTAGAGAATTAGTCGAACGAGGGAAAAAACCGCCAAACAGGTTTACCATACATGCGATTAAAAAACTCGCTGCGCGAGGCTCGTCGAATAAAAATTGTACCGCAGGTGAGCAGCAACCACGCGCGATCATCGAAAAACCACACAACCGGCTCTACCGGTGATTAATGAGCTCGCTGTTGAAAAGACCACCTTTGGCAGAACTTCAAAAATTCGCCAATCTCGAATGAAATTCACAACGCCATATTTTCCAATAAATACTTCTCAGAAGCATGATTTTCGACGTCCATCAGCCGAGTAAACAAATCGACGCGATATTGCTTCCACGAAGGCTCAAATCGTCCATATCGATTCGGTGAAATCCCACTGCAACGAAAAAAAAAATCCGCTCGCCTACACCATATCGCCTACGGATGATGCGAACGCGAAAAAAAAAATTATCCTAGCGCGTACCTCTTTTTTCGAACAGTCGGGGCCACGAGTACCAATCACGATCCGGCGATAAGTTTAATCAACTCGAGTGTAACGTTAAAGCTTCAATGACATCGTTTCGAGCCCGTCCAAAAAGAATAGGAAATAAAGAAGGACGGTGTAGAGATAAGTACGTTTACCAACAGGTGAGTCCAGATGGATTGGGATAGCCGATACACACAAGGTTCGTCTGAACGACCTTCAGCGCGTCGATTACCACTTTTGTCTAGCGAGTCGTGGCGAAAAATACATTGTATGAGTTCGGTTCACGCTTTCGATCGCCAAGCAACGATGACTCGACGTTAACACCTTCGTTCGCTGAGGTTTTTCGTTCCCATTTTAGGCTACGTAAGTACATCGCAGGCGACACAGCGTTTTCACGTTCTAATCTTCGGTTAAGCGATGATTTCAATTTTTGTGAAATACCGAGATCTCTGCAATCCTTCCAGGAAATGTGAGACTCCCACACTACTGAAATTTCTTTCGAAGATCTCAAGTTTATGAGTACCGTAGGCGAACGAGAACATATGCATGGCGTATAAGAACCCCAAACGGCTCTACAAATTAATTATTACGAAAACCAAAGATGAATTACCACTTCCGTAAAATAATCATGCCGCATATTTGGTCAAATGTGAAATTTATCAAGCAATATATATTCGAGAAACTTGCCCAAAATGGAGTCACCCATCTGATAACACGGATTAGATATCCCCATCAAAAACTACTAATACACAATGTACGAATTTAAGTCATAATTTTAACACAACAAATACGAAAATTATTCACCTTCGATGAATTAACACTAACAAACTTAAACGCATTGAAAAACTTCATTAATAAACATTTAAACGATAGCGTGGATTTCATGGCTGATTTAAAGGGTTAGGGGCGTACCATGCGTTTGTATCGTGTCGATGATCTTATACATACGTATATAACATTATCAGTATACCTACGAAACAGATGAAACGTGTACCTTATCCAAGTGAATACATTATGTTTTCGAAATTTTGTGCGAATTTCAATCATTTGTTTACAAGGGGTAGCTTAACCATATAATCAAAATCTTGCCTCCTTTTATCATACGATCGATTAATTTTCGCCAAATTCAACTAACCCGGAAACAAAATCTACTATACATACCCAATTCCATCGGATATAACCACGTGTTCACATCCAAAACCAAATCCATCTTGAATGATTCGGACTCGCAGTGTAATCTGCTGACTGTAACAGAATAAGGAATAAACTATTAACGGTGTTACTTTACCAAGACATCGGCATCAATCATTCGCTAATCAAGACGGATGGCGTTTCCTCCGAGGTGATAAATCGAACAGACGTTGCCTAAATTATTTTGCATTTTTAGCGCAATGCGAGTGCTTTTTATTCATCTATCGTCGGCGTTTCTCAAATAAACTGCCGTCTTTTCCCTTCGCTTCCTCGGATGAGAATAATTCGTCTTTTCGATTCCACCAAAATACCAACGTACGTGTAAATTTCCGAGACCAGATTAAATGTTCATACGTATAAACGCCGACAAAAACGTATTGTTCAATTCCTACAACCGAGCCTTCTCATCGTCTCATGGACATGCTTCTCTTCATTTTTTTTCTTTTTCGCTAATTAACTGTACGCAGGAAGTTGATATACTTTGGGTTCTTTTATATTTTATTTTTACTCGTGGAACGAATTAACACACAAATTAGATCCTCAGCTCTTATACAATGTGGCAACGTTTTCCGAGGACAAGGATTCCGTATTTCTTCCAGTTCAACTTTCAACGTATATCGATAAACGCGTTCTAATAAAATTTAAACCTTCACGAATGATCGAATAATTCGTCAATAATTCACGCGAACGCGTGAACTCTGAAATTAAATCGTAAATAGGATAAAAATAAACGTGATCGAATTTTCTAGCCAATAAAGCCAAACTCGTTACAATGCGTTAATTTTACTTTAATATCGAACGTGAAAATTTCGACTATCGATTCATTTCATAGAATTAGCTAAACGAACATTAATTTTCAAATTTAAATTTTTCAATATCGAATGACAAATTCTCCTAATTTAAATCACTCATTTAATGAAAATTCGTCGTTGGCCTCGATCGAGTAGGTAAGTAAAATGATATTTTGATGTTTCTTACATTGTTGGGGAAAAAGCTATCACGTCGTATTTCTGGAACTGAGTTTCGGAGGGGAGTTGTTTAGACTTACAGGTAATGCTTGTTACACCAACACTCAATACAGAGGCTGGAAATTTTACCTAACCATTTCAAAAACACCAAACAAGGAGTTGAATTTAGGATACAGGTACTTACTTGGTACCTTCAACAATAACATTAGCCTTTGCTCGTCAAATTTAAGCCATTCAAGTCGCCACAAATATTCGCCAAATTTTTAGGTCATTTCTACGCAAACTTGGAGGGTCATACTATGTAGTCAACTCATCTTACATACGGGATTATAGAGCTTTTTAGGCACATATGGTGAGGAGATATAGAAGCTATTTTTTCTTCCCCTTCTTGCTCATTTAAAAGGATAAAATTTCGATATGCTTATGCTGATGTTTTCATTTCACTATATAATATAATACAATGTCCACAATGATCCTATAAGACAACAATTTGTACATCCACTATTTCATCTTCTTAGGTATACTCAATCGTGTACAACTAGCGAAGTTGCTGTACATAACACGTAAAAACAAAAAAAAAAAAATTAATTTCGAAGCTTTGTGTGTCCTCCTCAACCCTCCCTCAAAAACTGAGAGAAATGCCATTGTAAATCGAATCAAAAGTCTGATGAAAGCACCACTACATCTTCTTAGGTATAAACAATCTTTGACCAAATTCTGTACTACTTTCACGCAATCAGTATACACAACGAAGCGGACAGAAAAAATTTGAAAACTGGAATTTAGCATTTGACCACAAATAATTACAAACGCAAAGATAAATGAGGTCCTTCACAACCCATTACTTCGACTATTCCATTCCAAATCACGTAACCTTCAAAAACTCAACTACAAAGAAGTAAAAATTAAATTCTCAATAATATATTTGTCGAAATAACATCGTTCATCTCGTATTTTGGCTATTTTCTTGACCGACCAAAATATGTATTTCGTTTCTTATTACTAATAGCCGTATAGGCGTCTTAGGTTAAATACGATTTCAACGATAAGTGGTGTTTGCATCACCTGAAGACGTAATTTTACAATTAAAAAAAAAAACGAACTCCAATTTAAATGCACGTTTCAAGCGAATAAAATTCTAAAATTTTGAAAAAATCGTACTTACGAATTCTACAATTAATGATAAAATGATAAAAGAAATTAATACCAGCTTTTTCCATCTAATAAAAAATTATTTTTTTCGAACAAAAATAATTATATTAAAAAATCATTGATTCAATTTTATCTTATTTTTTTCATCATGTTTCATTATTCTTTGAGTTTTCAGGAGCTTCTATTCTCCTTTTCTGAAAGGTATGATTCCACTTCTAATACAAAAAAATGATCAATTTTTCGATACACCTCTATGATAACAAATTAATTAACAATTTCACACGCAAAAAAATATTTATTCATTTTTAAATGAAAAAAAAAAAAAAAACTTAAAAAAAAATCACGGAAAATTAAAATTAAAGGCAAATTGAAAAAGAAAAGAAAAACAGGCATCGTACGCAGTAGGGGGGGCGGGGGCGGTTAAGTACCTATACTATCTCAGGTAACCGAAACTGAAGGTAGAAGACCTATCCACTAACTTGTGCTGATAATACCTCCACCGCTGAAAGGGGCTTCGAAGTGAACCTCAGAAGAGGTCTTCTCCAAAGATGACCTTCGAAATCATGAAAATACATATAAGATGCTATACTTGAACTATGCATAATAGTTACAATTAATAGAATTATTCAAACTCAATTTCAACATTCTTTTTATGTACTTCATTATGTACAGTACATTATTTATAGGATGTATTTCATATCCTATATGCACTTGTAGAAGTATTATCATTGAAGACATATAATATAGCAGAAAAAAATCGTGGGTTCCTCTCAACAGCAATTCCACTTCCACACTTGCAATTCTTTCGAGGGGCTTTTTAACCATCCATTTTTTTGGAAATACCAGTGCTACTAGTTGGAATCACAACTGGGTACCTCGAAACTCCCAACGAGAAAAAATGATTCTTTAAACTTTCATCTTTTTTACACGTTTTTCAGATTTGCGATCTTTCTGCAAGTTTTACAATTTTTTATAAGCAAAATAAAACTAACGAAATTAAACAACGGAAAAAAAATTCAACGAACTGTAAATTCGTAAAAAAAATTCAATTAAAATTTCATTCCCAGCACACCAAAAATATCGCGAATCATGTAATTACCCAATTCCGGTAAGTACGCCATCTTTCGTACGTTTCCTCCATCGCCCAACGCATTCCGCGAATCGCGCAACAAATTATAAACACACACGAGAACAACAACAAAATCGATAACATCTGACGAAAAACGCACGTCGCGACCGATCGCAAATCGTCGTTCTCGAGCCTCGAGTTACACAATTTCGGTAACCGGTTAATTTTAATATCAAACGTCGGCCAGTATTTCTCTATTATTTTATTTAGACGAATAGTGAGAGAGAGAAAGAAAAGACAAAAAACCAAAAAAGAATAACAAAGAGGAGAAATAGTCATTATCATAGGCGAGAGAGCAAGGTCGCTCAGAACCTTCCACCTCAAAGGAGGCGTATATGTATATAACAGCCTTCAAACCGAATAATAATTCGGTAAATAATGCGTCAGAATACAGAAGCACACCGCGGATACTTTAATAGGTGGGTGGATTTAGCGAATACATTTATTCGGTTTCGAAACCTCGTGTCAGTCGTGTCTCATCGTACATATGATAATCGTCGAGATTCGTCTAGTCAACTTCAACGGTCGATCGTTTTGAAGCGAGAGTTAAATTTAAAACACGTATTCGTGCGAAGCTTCCATATCGTGAAACTCGACGAAAATTTCAAAACGAAATTTCACCAGCGACCACAGACCACGTTATTATTGCAGGATCGATAACGAGGTCATACAAATGAGCATTATACGAATAGCTTATACAAGCTAGACCCGTCCATCCCCTATGGGACCGCTACGTATAACTTCGACGATAAGTTCGCCTCTATTAACCGGCGATATGGGAAATCAACGCGATCGCAGTTTTCTCCACTTTCAACCATAAGAATTCATTTTCACCGCTCTCGTCTTATTAAATCAACCGCACGAGTGTGGAATAAGTTATCACCGTCGATGCTGCGTAAGAGTAATTTAATTCTATGAAAATAAAAGTTGGACGAGCAAAAGTCATTTCTTCTTTTGACGGCATCGGGTTCGTTTTCGTTATCGCCAATTCGTCGTATCGTCGAACGTATACACATTGCAATTACCACATCAACCTGATAATACCGCCGACTATATCAGACACGTATTTTGTATCTAGGTCGCGTAACAGAGCGCGATCCACATTATCGCACCTTCGGATCGACCTTTAAATGGTGAATTTCGTTCGTTTTTTTTGGCCGCATACGATACTCATCAAGGACGTGCCTGTTATACCATACTATCTCGGTGTATTTCACGAAATTCGCTGAAAATTAACTATCCCTTACTATTGGTAACAGGGCTTTCAAGAGAGCTGAGTAAGTCGCTGATTTTCAACGCTAACAAATCAAAAATACCCGCTCGGTACAAAACTTGAAAAATCATACGAAAATTTTTCAAAATAAAAATCAACTTATAAGTCTGATCGATAAAGATTTCAAGATGGAAATGATTTTTAACGAGTTGGAATTTTGTGTATAACACCTACAATTTCCATCATTAAGATATTTTGAAATATACCTTTAAACATCCTTCCCCTCATGTAACTCAAAAGATGGATTAAAGAAATAATGATAGAAGGGGGGATTTGGGACTTAGTTTAGTTTGATTTAAGGTAGTTTGTGTTGGCATGGAGATGATCGAGATGGGTAACCTGATGCATAAATTACGTACCTTTAGTTTGCAAGTATATACTAGGTTGGATCGATTTTTGATTGTTGTCGAAAAATTGATGCGGCGGGGTCTCAGATTTTGTGAAAGGACGCCAATAAAACGTGGTTAAAATTACCGCCATCTAGGTTCATATTTATAACCCCCCAAATGGGCTCGAAGTTTGAAAAATTCGAATTTTTTCGAAAATGCAAAAAACGTTTTGTTTTCAATCATTCACGCCTCTAGTGCATGAAATAATGACATCGAGTAGTAAATTAGCCACAAAACATATTTTTATCTCATTTTAGTGCGTTTTAGAAGTTTTCAAAATCTCACCATTTCGAGTGAAATGCGTAAAAATGCTAAAAATAACGTATAAATCGATTACTATTTAATTTTTAATTAATTTGCGATAAATTCTCATATATACCTATATAAGGTTTGTCTCTTCGAAAGTACCCCTCGGCTCCCACAGCATCTTAATTCATTCATTCACTGCCATATATCAAGCGCAGCTCTTGGTATCAACGCATTCATGTTTATTATATTCTAGACTGTGTTGTTCAGCTTATATAATGTCTTCTAACAAACGAACCCGTTGAAAATTCAAGTGTCCCATTTTTGTTGGGACTGAAAAACTTCCATTATGAAGTGATGAAACATTTTGTATGGATTCAACATGAATCAGACATGAACCTAGATGGCTGTAATTTTAACCACGTTTTATTGGCGTCCTTTCACGAAATCTGAGACCCCACCGCATCTATTTTTCGACAAAAATCAAAAATCGATCCACCCTAGTACATACGTCGAAAAGGTTAAAATGCCCTCTTGTAATTAACCAAGCTGCCTGCGAAGAGGCACTCAAATATTTATAAAATAATACAATAAAATGTTTTTCGACTATGTCTTGTCGTTCTCATCAAAACTACAACGCTCGTTAAATCTCCTAATATGTAAGTATCGCATTCATATTTTTGAACCGAGTTCCTTGCACACTAAAAACATAACGAAAATGTTGCCCTTTGGCCCTTATGATTCCACTTTCAATTCTCTCATCTACTTTGTGCGACAAAATTTCATACATCATACATACATAATTATGTTACAACTACACTTGGTATGATTCTCGAATATTTGTGGAGACTCTAGGACTTAAATTCATTGAGCAAAGACTAATGTCATGTTTGAGGGCACCATCTGTATACGAAATTCAAATTCTTTTCGCTCGGTGCTTTCTAAAAGGATATTCGGTAGAGACTTCCAGCCCCTATTAACTAAATATTTCAAAAACCAATAATGTTTCTTCACTGAAAATGTTACGATTTTGCTTTCTCATAAGTATTATTACCTTTTTAGGGCTTTATTTCACTACTTAAGAACAAAAAGCGAAATTTTCGGCTTTTTTATACACAAGATCGAGAGAGCAACGGGTAGGAAAGAGGAGCTTCGTAAAATACCAATTTTAAGCTTTCCTATTTATAAATTGTGCCTGAAAACCCATACACCAGGAATGAAATGTCAAAAAGGACAAAGTAAATATGAAAAAATAAAAAGTAAAAAATAAACATCGATATCTTATAAAGAGATTTTCAATGAACATTTTTCTTTCAACATTTATTTTTTTCAGTAATCCTTGAACGAGCTGGATTTTCATAACGGTGAAAAATAAAATTAATAAAGGAAAAAGAATTTTAATGTTTTTATAATAATGCGCGAACTAACCGAGTCTTTTCGATGAAAGAGAATGAAATAAATAAAAGAAGAAAAATTTTAGACGCATATTAACTCGTAAGAAAAAACTCTTTCCCGACAGAAATACAAAACCCATTGGAATGGCAATTCCCCACGTTCTTTATTTTTAAACGGATTTTTTTTTCAACGCAAACAATAATGTATGGGTAAAAATACGCACAAGAATACTAGGTTGTAGAATCGTAAGTCACTTCTAAATTCGAAGGTAGAAAAGAAAATCATAAAGTTCCACAACATAAGTAGGCTGTCTAAATGCCTACTAGATTTTTATAACAAAGTAGTTATTCTACTAACCATACGAAAAGAAAGAAGAAACCCAACAGCAGGCAAATTTTCTCAGTAGTAATCTACTTTATTCCACAATAATTTGAGCTGAATACTTAGCTAAGTTCTATGGGTATATAATAAGGTTACACCACTTCTACTCGTCACCAAAGAATTGCGCCAATTTTTTCATTGGTTTCCAAATAACCAATGAAAAAATTCAAAAGTCAGCTATTTTAACCTCAAGGAGGAGGTTTCGCTCCACATACTCTTTCATCATTTTTCGAAGTTATCCTATTTTTCAAGTAACAAGAGAACAAATCTCCTTCTTAACGTTACAACATGGCCGACCACAATTTGGATTTTGATAAAGATCTAAGTGATATAACCTGTTATTATACATGCAGAACCAGGAATTGTTGGAGAGGATTGAAGATCATACGTTTTGAAAATCAAAAACGACGAGTCACCAAAAGTTCTCAAATTATCTAAAAATGCCATTGTTGCAGACAATTGTTTGAAATTTTTCTATATATTAATGATTGCCCCTCCCCCCTCCATCCTTCCACAATGTATAAGTATACATCAAATGAGATTTCAAGTTTTATGTGAACCCAAACGGTCTACCTACTCACAAAGATTTTTTGTAAATCGTCTGAAATTTCAAGGTTTCACCTAATTAGGTAAAGCATACAAATATTCGTTAATTTAGAAAAAAATCAAATTTAGGCCCATTTTTGAACATTTTTCAACGGGTGAACTTTCAAGCTAGTAAAAAATGTTTTTAAATCCGCATTTCATCGATTATCGAATTCAAGTTGACACCGTAAAGCACTGAAAATTATAGAAGAGAGATGGTAATGGGGGAATAGATATAACCTTAAAAAATTGGGTGATTAAAAAAAAAAGTTTTGAATTTTTAATCCACTCTACTCCACACTTTATTTTGTTTTTACAAAATTCATTCTTTTAGAAGTCAAGAATTTTTTTTTTTTTCTTAAATAAATAAAATAGAATTTTTATGAAAACTGTAAAACTGCTTAATTTTACAATAAAATCGAGTAAAAAGTAGTCGAATAATGACTTTTTAAAAAAATAACGATAAAGAAAGCCAAGAAGGAAAAGTATCCTTGAAGCAGACAGTATGGTGGTTCAAAAATATGAGTTGAAAATTTTCTGCTCCTTTTTCTTGCTAATAACGCATTAAAAAAACATCATACAAATTATAATGCCAAAAATGGTTTTTTGAGATTTAATACATAATACAATTTTTCGTAAATTTTCTAAAAGTAGATGAATTTTTTTTCTTTTAATTTTAAAATCGACAAAGCATACCAAATGTATATTAAAATTACTTTTCTTTTTTCCAAAAAACTCATGATTTAACTTTGATGGTCCATTCCTTTTTTATTTTTCATATTGTTGTTTGAAATACAATTTTTTATAATGTAAATAGATTAGAGATTATGAACTCGAAACCTCAAAAAAGTTTAATTGAACAATACTAGCAAACAGGCTGTGTAAAAGAAGAAATTAACGGTATTCAATGAACATACCATGCAGTCCTTTTCACTTTCGTTTACCACGTATAATAAGTTGAATAATCTGATATAATATAATCATAATAGACCCAATATATAATATTGGCATGAAATTTTTGATTTAGTTAATATTATAAAAATATTTCGATGAACAACAAATCAGCTGGTAAAATCGAAAAGAAAAAAAAATGGTGTCAACTTCGAAACAGAAAATCCCTCCAAAAAAAAAAAAATTAATGGTAATAAAACTAGAAAAACAAACATGAAATTCGACTCGTGCATCGAAAATGGTAATTTCACTCCCATGAAAAATGAATACCCCACTAACAAACTCCATTAAAACATACCTTTTCGGAATCAGTTGAAACACGTTGGTTTTCGCCATTTCGACGCTTCCACGTCTCGATACTGCAAATTCGTGCACTCCCCATGGGAACTTCATGTCGAAAAATACGATAAAAAATCAACGATTCCCACTTCGAGTAATTAATACAGTCGCTCACCGATTCGAAAACACAGTCGACAAAGCACGGTAACAGGTGAGACAGCGTACAACGAAGCCTTCCATAAAACAGCTGTGTGTTTAAAAACGCGACCGCGTCGGAACTTCTTAAATCATCGCCAACATACCGAATGTGCAACATAACGCAATGATAACGTTTCGTCGATGATAAAACAAGATCCGGATGGCGTGTTTTTGCGCAAACTCTTCTTAAATTTTACCCCTTCCGAACGTCCCCTACGAATGACCATGACCGATAGGCCGCCTCCCCTTACTCTCTTGCCATAACCTTCGAGCCGTAGCTAGCTTTATACCGGGCTCGGTTTTACCGTCGGACCTGAGATTTTCGAAGTTAGCAGTTACACACTCCGTTTACCGAAAACCGAGCCGCCGCGAAAATCGATACAATTTTCGCATCCTGGCCTCGCCCTTATCGACACCGCCGCCGCGCATACGTGCGCCTTTTCCTCCTTTTCTCATTTATTCGCCAACTTACGAGTATTTTAATTTCGTAACATTCCAAAACACCGTGCAATGTACGTAATAGTTCGCAAAGGCCGTTTGTTTTCATTTACCCAACACCTATTCCCCGTAGCTGATGCGAAGTTGTGAAAAAAAAAATTCGAACGCAGGGATACGCGTAGGTGCCAAATTGTTCCCCATCTTTCCAAACGTACGAACGAAATTCACTATCAGTTAGTCGTACGATCCGTGCGAAGTCGAAAAACAATTACCTAAAACTGTCGACCATTTTAAATCTCGTTGCTTCCTACGTCGAAGAAATATCGCCTAAGTTTTCATACACCGAGCAACGAAATAATAATTATTCGTCAAAACTTCGGCATTTTAATCGCGATTTTAAACACGCTCGTAAAACAGTGGGCGGATTTAATTAACATAAAATTAATATACTTTATTCGATTCCCATTATGAATATTTTTCGCATCGCAGTTACGATGTCACATTTTCAAGGATGAAATTCATCAAATAAAAATTCGTCGCTTCGAAATCGCAATTATTTTACGTTCATAAAGGTGAGACCAATTTTTCCGCAAATACTCGCATTCCTATTTCCAACATCATCCATTTTTCATCTACAGTCCGATCCAATCGCACAAAAATCACACTCAAGACAGGGAAGAAATTAATGAAAGAAGGGGGGGAAAAAAAACACAACCAACCTAAATTGGATTCGCGTATCATCCACCGAACAGAGATTCAACCAGACGTACCACGAGGTGCGGCGAAATTCGGCTTCTAAGCTTGAACTTATTTTTAGCAACGATAACGTAACAAATGAATTTAGACTTTATTCAAGCGTAGACGAAATTCTATCGAATCGTTACAACTCTAATAAGCTTCGTGAATTATGTTTCACTACCAAATATGAAATCCCGCCTCCAAAACGACCAATTACAAGGTTACAGTGTATCGTAACGATAAAACGGACGCGTAAAATTAAAAACAAAAACCTCGATGTAATAAGGAAAACATCGCGCAATTCGAATTTTTATACTTCATCTGCGACTGATACGACCACACCGCCAACGATTATTTCCAGCCTCTGCGATCATCGGATTATTATTTTTTACGATTTGAAAAAAACGACATTTCGCATTTTCGGGGCGAACGAGGAAAATATTTGGGACGAATTTTCGAAACGAATTAATATTGTAGAAAATTTTCCTTTGACCTGCGAATAAATGAAAGTTATAACCCGACGAAATCAATTAGCCATATTCAAAAATTACCATCATTAGAGTTCGATATATTTTCCAAATCAAGATTTGTAAATATATTCAACTCCTCGAACAATGAAAAATTTTTTAATTAATTTCGAAGAACTTTCTTCATCAATTTTTAAAGAGTTTTCAATAAAAATGTCAACTATTACAACCTACTTGATTTCAGAACGAGTGGTGAAGAAAGAGGGAAAGCGTTCATATCACGGTGTTTCGGATCATTTGTTGTCATTTTGGCAAATGTCCAACTACTCCTCGAAACTATGTACGTATTATCAAATCGTTCATCTTATCTATCACATGATAGAACAACCTGAGGATACTAAACGCTAACGTAACTAAATTTCAGCTTTCCAAACGAATCTGAAGGAAAATAAAAGCGAATAAATAAGTTTTTGAGGAAATTCGAAGCCACGAATGTTTTCACTCTTCCATATCTCCTCACCTTATCCACCTAGAAATGCCTAATTTTTTAGGTAAGTAAAGAACCCAATATGAGCCCTAGAATTCAGGTTAAAATTTATCCAAAATGGCGCTAAGTCAAAATTCGAGCGATGATTGAGAAGCCTCAACCAACTCAAATTTGATAAATATGGGCTCACGTGAGTACTGGAGACACGAAGTATACTTCAAGCACAATTCAACTTCATAGGTGATGTTGGAGGGGAGAAGGGTGGGGTATTGTCCTCAAAATGTAGTAATGATATGGGTGCGGGAGGGAGCGAACAAAACATGGAAAATTAACGATTACGGTTTCGCATTACAGGGTGAGTTAAAATTACCAACATATTCAAATTTCAGTTTTCCAAGCGAATTTGGAGTTGAATTAAAATAGAAAAATGGCTTTTGTAGGCGATATCGAGTAACGAAATATTTAGGATGCTTATATAACGTAACCAAAGGTACCTCAAAAGTTCAAATTTCAAATGCAAGATGCATTAAACCTACAACTTTACCCTTCAAGATTAACTCAAAATGGGCCAAGAATGGCAGATGAACCAAAATGAATAATATAGGCTCATGTGATAGCTATGGGCAAAAAGTGCTACAGCACTTCATGACGTTTTTCAATGCTAGAAGAAGCATTTTTGGCAATAGTAACTCGCTAATAAGTAAACGCTTGGTTGCTCCAGCAGAGAACCCTCCCCAGAACCTTTCAACTTCATTCTCTCAACTACACTCGTCTTATATTTTTACTTTTCAAATATTATAATTTTTTTGATCAATAATTTCACACTCTTCGCCCCCCACCCCTTCCAGTCTTCTCAAATATAATCGTATCTAGCGCTATTTCCATAGATTATCACTTTTATATACTTAAATTTTCTTTAACCTCACATGGTCTAAGTACTATTTTTTATAATTTTATTTTTTTATTGCTTCAAAACTTTTTTGGTAATCTAGGAGGGGTAAAGAAAAACATGAAATGAGTTATACGAAAGATATTGAGCAGTAATGTGAGACTTACTTCAGATTAGTCGGTAAAATTTGGATATAAACATATAAAAATAGATACGATACTAAGGATCTGAGACCCGTGCAAAAATTTGCCAAACGACTATAGCCCGAAAACCGAAATAGCTTCGGGATGTCAAAACTTACTCTCTTCTTACTCCGACTGCACACCACTGGGAGCAAGCACTTTTTTCGCGCAAACTGAGAACATCTATCATCCTTCCAAATATAACTGAAAAGTAATCATGTCAAAATACCGAAAATTAATTTCCTGAAATTTCACAGTAAATTTCGAGATTTTCAAAATGCAGCTCATTTCTAACCAACGTTATTATTTCACGAAGCTAAAATTTTCCAAAAGGTGGTAGCGAGCTAGCGACTTCATTCAAAAATGGAATATATAATTTTTCGAAAACTAGCAATATGAAATCGAACATCGTTGTATATAAACTACTCTCAGAAGTTGTAAAGAGTAGAAAAATTAATTTTTCATTTTCATCTTTTGTAAATTCATGCAAAAAATTTAGGTAATTACGTATTTCAAACATTTCCACGATATGGATGAAAACTGAACAAACTAGCAATGCACGCTAGTACCTACTTGGTAAGCTTATTTTTTCGCAACCTTAATAAATCTATCTCGTATACATGTACGCCACGTACTACCTACTTAATTCTCGGAAAAAGGTGCCACCAAAATAAAACCCGATGTTGTCATTTCGTCCGTTTCTGGTCACCTTGAGCAGGTTGCACATACTGTGTATTGTTAAAATATCTCGTATGGTAAAATTTAAACGAAAATACAATTTTCTTTTGTTATCTAATTCGGCACCTTTCGGATAAAGATCCGGTATAATTTCCGTTCAGACGACATGTTTCACCAACTACAGTCTGCAATTTGAATATCAACAATACCATCGTAGTACTCACCTGCAAAAAAAACAAAAACACCAAAGAATTAGTAAAAAGAAGAGAAGAACCTGTAACAGAATAAACATTACGCGAGTCGTCAAGATCACTTGTACTCTGCTCAATTTTCAAGCTTAGGAAATTAAGTAACATAATGCCACGAAATTGCTTGTAAATTGTCAATTAGAAAATGAACACGATTCGAGATCATTTTCCAGCGACCAAAAATAAATAATAAGAGCTAAATGTTCCAATGCTGCAGTCTACACTGTCCATAGTATTTACCATCATCTATCAACGAACATACGAACCCACACACTCACATAGAAATATATCTGCATCTTCACAGATTTCAAAAACTATGTACCAACGCCATCTTTCACATTAATATCAACATTCGAGCATTACACCAAACCCAAATACCACCGAAGGTGATCCGCCGACTAGAACCGGTAAAAGTAAGTAATAAAATTTCCCGACGAGAATACCGAATATTAATATTTCCAACGTCGCATCGTTCAAACACACGTACACGCCATCCCTATACGAATGCACATGGTCCAAGTTCCTACAAAAATGCGTCACCATGGCGTTAAATTTAAACCCGAAGGCCGAACGATTTGTACACGAAAACGGCTATCTCCTGGTGTAAATTCAGTCCATGCGGAGTCGTCTATTACGTAATGAGTACGGAGCATCTTTGAATTAAACTTTACAAATAGGCGCCATTATTTCGCATACAGTATAATACGCATCGTATGAGTCACCAGGAGAGATTATCTTGGCGAATGTGACGAAATTCAGGCTTCGTTTATCGTCATCCCTTCCAAAGTTCTTTCGTTTTCCGTATCGCCCCAACGTCCATATAACTTTCTTAATGTTTTCAAATTACTCCATAAACGCTACTTCTTCGATACCATTGAATTCTTCGAGAATTCATAACACGAAGCTCCTCGAAACGTCAAAAGATTCGAGTGTTTCAAGACGTTCTAATACGACGAAATTTCCAACTTGTTAAAAAAAGGTATGACGTCCCTCTGAAAACTTATATAACGTTCCTTTTTCCTGCTCGCTTATAAGGACTTTTTTTTTTATTAATTTCAACGCCTGACCTACTTCTACATTCGCCGATACCTTAAACGAAAATTTCGCAGAAAAGAAATTTTCCTTCTCGTTTCACCTAAGTACTCTTCACACGTACGTAGTTTGCCAACCAATAAAAATGCTGCGTTTGACGAAATCCTTTTAAAACTATGCGGAAAACATGGCCGCCAACCCATACTTATAACAAACAAGTCGTTATAACGTCAATAAAATGACAACCACGATATCTATAAAAGTTCTATTTGGTTTGAGCTTTCGCGCAGATTTTCAACCCTCTTCGAAGGAAGACCCAACTCATGCTACACGGAAATACGTCAAATACATTTCTCGTCGTAGAGGCGAAGCGAAATACGCATTTAGGTTGCGGCAAACGCTACCTATAAAAGAGGTACCCGTGAATACTCCCGTTACATCGGATGACGCAATTCTTTTCGATAAAATACGCAAAAACATTGAGCAAATTATCGCGCCACGTCGCCATTTCTACCGAACTAACGAAAAACATTGGGTTCAGATAAATCGTTGATTTTCTATAAAAAATGGTCTCTGCATTACTGCCGCGGCATAAGGTGAACACAATTCCAAAAATCCAAGTTCCATTTCTTTCATTGAAAATGGAATGAAAAATTGCATACGATTTTTTGTTTTTTAACAAAAAACGAAAAATTTGAAAATGCTTTCTTTGCGGTCATGGGCATTTTCAGTCAATGTTCAAAAATTTTTGGTATTGACCAAAGACTCATACCGATTAAAATTAAATCAATTATTTTGGTACTTTCATTAACTAATTAAAATGACTGAATTTAAAAAAAAAAATCTTTTAAATTAATTTTTAAAAATGTAAAACAATTATAATTACTACTAGTAATCTATACCCATCCTTCGGACGGGGTGTTTAAGCATGTGCTTTTTATACACTGAAAGGGGTTTTTTTATCTTTATTGTCAACTTCTTCGATGGTAATAGTTCTTCTTTGCTTTGTTTTGCGAATTATTAAAGGAAAAAAAATTTTGAAATCACGATGGTAGATTCTATCATTTCTTTAACCAAAATTTTTAAAAATTGAAAACTAAATTTTTGTCAATGTTATTTTTAATTTTTTTTTTTAAATTTGCGATCACGTTCAAAAAATAACTTTTTGCTTACTACTTGTTTAATGAAAGGAGCAATTGAAAAATTAAATCGATATACAAAATTTCATATACATACATAAGTAATGTTATTATTCATTTAAAAAAATTCTATTCATTCAAATTATATTCACGACGTTAAAATTAATTTTTTTTTCTTTAATCTCAGTTAGCCACAAATTAAAATTACTTCAAAAAACAAAATAAAAAACATCAATACATCTACATCGGAATTCGTTGAATTATTTCAAAACATAGACAGTGAAAAAATGTCTAAAATAATAATTTCGTTAGTCAACCATTCGGCATAAGATGCCATTCGAATTCATAAGTTGAGGTTTTATTTCGTTCGCTAACCATTCAACGTGAGGTACCATGAGGAGGGATCCTTATGCTTTTTACTCCATATTACAAATGACCATACCACTACTTTATTACAAAAGACCTGGACTCATGCCCCATCAAACTAACTCACAGTTCAATGAAATGTGAGGTCACGCAAACTCACGTTTCTGCAACACTAAAAAACTGCGAACTAAAAGACCTTGACTCATGCCCCGTCACGCTAATTCACGGTTCAATTTTTCCGTGAGCTCACAAAACTCACATTCCTGCTACATATATAAAATTTTACTCCATAATATTAAAACATGAGCTGGTTCAATTTTTCCGTGAGCTCACACAAACTCACATTCCTGCTACATATATAAAATTTTACTCCATAATATTGAAACGTGAGCTGGTTCAATGAAACGTGAGGTCACACAATCTCACGTTCCAAATCCAAAATTTAAAAATTGCGAACATCATAGGGAGATCCTGGTGGATAATTTATTAACTACTTTTCGGGGTTGTGGAATGACGTTTGGTCGAGCGTCATAGATATGTGTACAACTTCTTCGGCCCATTTACTGGACGTTTCTTTAAGGCTTTTTTTCGAGCTTCATGGAGCTTTTCGTGAGTTGCCTGAGGCGTTACGAATGATCTCCTCGTTCAGCCCTATCACATGAAACCACTCGCAACTTTCATTGTTGCGCGTATCTCGACTTTACCTCGGACAAAGTTTTACCCTCCTCAATTATATAGTAGATAATACATATAATGTATTTTGAAAAATGGTCAACACGATGTCCTATCACTTACATATTTAAATTTTGTTTTGTGCGAATTTAATTTGGGAATATTGTTTTGATAGCTTTCTATATTGAAAAAAGCTTCACAAAAATGTTGCCTATCTACAGTACTGAAGGATCACGATCTCTTAAGAACTCTTGAGTTTTCAAGTTTTCAATAGTATTTCCTTCTCTTAAGGCTTAAAAGCATTTCAAACACATCTATAACTGAAATAACTTGGGTATATGTCGAACCTAAACATTAGACGAAGTAGAATGCGATAATATATTCATAATATGTACTTCAACTGACGTAACCAATGGTCAATAGAATAATAGCACTAATACCCCGATAACGTTAATGATAAGGGGTATGTAGACGACGACATATTCCACGACAATGCCACATTCAATGTCACCGATAACCGTCAATACCGAAACTATTTACGCCAGTTATTTGTCCAACCATACGTCTTAACCTAGCCAACTAGGAATTCAGAATTTTTACGACAAAAAAGCGAATATTCGAATTACCCTGTACGTGAAAACAATAAAAGTTGAAAAACGTTGGTTAAAAAGACTTCAAAGTACAATGGTCAGAAAACGGGGTAAAATATTTATTCAATAAGCAGAGATCAAAATTAATTTTTTTTTTTTCAATAATCAAAAATAGTTTCATAATTATCTATTATTTGATAATTTCGATTCAATTCTATCGGTATTAATATTTTTTATTAAATGATAGCACATGTGAAATTGTATACACAATTACACATAGTATAACTGGACATCTCACACCGTCGTAGTTGATACATTTCCAATCAGGTGAGCGTTAATTTACACGAAAAAATTGAACCAATGGAAATCACACCATCTGGTAAGTTTCCTTAAACATTAAAAATTTACGAAGTTTTAATCAGTGAACCAACAAACCATCACGGCTGTCAAATGAATGAAAATTCGATAAGAATCCTCATTCAGTATCAAATAGCAACCCCGATTCAAAAGGTTTCTAAATATATTCTACGCCAGACTAAAATTACGAGTCGATAACAATATTTATTTTTCTCAATACCCAACGAAAGGGCTTCCCTATACTACTGGTTCGGCACGGGGCAAGCTATCAAATCAGGAAATACCACTTCCTATCAAATTGTCCGATAAATTTACCTGATAAAACTGCCATGGCTTGAAAATTTTCGCGTTTATTAAAAACAAAATGAAATAAAATAAAGCGTGGCAGTCATGTTGCATAATGAAGTTGAGTCTTAACATTCTCACTTACTGTAAAGGCTGAAAATGCCAACTTATTCCCGACAAAAGCTTCTAAGAAGCTAGATTACCCTCCGCTGTGCTCATTAATCAGAACAACGAGTTCATACTCATTCAATTTCTAGTGTTTAGCACCTCTTAAGTATTCCTCGAGTTTTGGTTCATCTATCATTTTGCGTTCGTTTCGAAAAAAATTTGAGATGAATTTGGTGAAACGATATATACATGATTTAAAAATTTAATAATTCATCTACCGTTTTGAAAGTTATTTTTCGCACTAATCCCCTCCAATTCCAGTTAGGAGGCTGAATTTCTGCACGTCGGTATTCGATTTCCATACAATACCTTCCACATTTATAAAATTACTCGATTTTTCTCAAAAAACCCATTATTATGCTCCAACTCTCCAACAAATCATTCGGGGAACTGAAATTCGAATATGTTGGTAATTTAAACTCATTCTTTCGAGCCATTAAATAATGTAGAATCGTTCAAGCTTTCCTCAAATTTGAACCATTGACTACTTAGGATTCATTCTAGCCTAATTCGAAGGACAAAGTTTAAGTTTCCGAGCTGGATATAGAGAGACGGTATGAATGAATCAAAAAATTTCATCACTCAAATTATTCTAAAAAGTTGTTTTCTACTCCAACTCCACTCTAAACTCAGATAGGAAGTGGAAATTACGATATATGGCAGGGGCATTTCCATACGATGCAACAATGTCCAACGATAAGATAAAGGTTATTATTTATTCATTCATTCATTCATTAAACTAAAAATTAAAAATTTTTTGTTTCTAAATTTTAGTTGTTTATCACTATAACCTTGTATGGCTCCTCGGAATATTCTACAATTAATAATAGTATCTACATATCTATCGAAGGCTCAAAGGTTCGAGGTGTCATTTGCACCACCCTCAAAATTTGAGTGAACAGCTCTTGTGAGTCGAATCAAAAATCTGAAAAAAATACTTTCCATGAATCTTAGGAGTCTCCTCGACAAATCTTAGGAACCTTTCATACTTATCTAAATGCTTTCTGAGAGTGATAATAAAATACAGTATGTTGCATAAGGAACGCGACCTTGTTAAAAAAGAATCATTTTTGGATATTAAAATTCAGAAAATCATGAAAAATGCTGGAAATGGGCGCCATCACCATGTTCAATTTTTCATATCATCATGAGTTTATGACGATTGATTGATACTTTTTTGAGGGCATTCTCAGTGATTTTTTCAATTCTCGCCTTTATTTTGGATTTTCACTTCCCCTACATTCCATAACGCAAATTTTTATATACCAAAATACCAACTTATGAATTACCCACTTATTTTGGGAATGAATTAGTTCGAGAGTGATGCTCCAAGAAAAATACGCGGCGCACAGTGTTAAAATGCAACTCATAGGACACACTGTACAAACATCACTGGTTTAGTGCTGAGCAACATTAGGTCGTGAAAAAAAGAATTTTTGAGATTTTGATAGATCTGGATGGTTCATTATCGAATCTAAGTTAAAAAAATTCTCAACTCTATTAATCCAACTTTTTAGAATTACTTAACACCTCCACTTTTCCCCTTTACATATGACGATATACAGTAAAACTTCGAACACACTCACCTCAAAAAGTTGAAAATATGACATACCACTACCAAGCACTAAACCAACTATAACTAAAAGTTATGAAATCTTCCTCTTTCCCTACCCTTTCAAATAAAATCAGGTGGGCTGTAATAGATGAGTATTTTATTAAAAACTCAGCTAAAAATCCTCTCAAACTTATAAAGAACTTTTGACATTTACCGAATTAGAACAGGGCGAAGCCGTACGTCGTTACAATGTATACATCGGTTCGCGAACGAGGTCGCGGTATCCATATACGAGCAAAATTTTAATCCCTCTCCGCCTCCCAATCCCTGGCGCTAACATCCGCGCCGCGCGTTCCGTTCGTTCGGCGAGAAATTCACTTTCATTGACGTCAATGCTTGGCAACCCCTCTACCGATACTTCCACTTTCGATTTTATTTTGCGCCACCGCGTAGCGTACGACTTTTTTCCCTTAATAATCTCGCTGTAAATTAAAAAAAAAAAAGAAGAGATCGCGATACGTTACGACACTTTGACTATTAAATTTAAATTATAAACGTTAAGCCACTTCGTGACGGTACGGATTTACAGGTATTCGTCGTTGCCTGTCCAGAATCGATGAAATATACGAACGGACCAATTAAAATTCAAGGCATTCAACACCGTTCGGTATTAATTGAGAATAATTATTGTCGTGTTAGCTTTTTTATACAATCTCATACTCTATGCGGCCAGATTTTCGTTTTTTTCCTCCGGGGTGCGGTTCTTCGCATTAAATTTGGCACTGATCCCGTCAAATTTCACGACTAATTTCTCATTTCATTTGTTCGCTCGACATTTTTCATCATCGAGAATTCCTTTTAATACCTGCCATTCTACCACTTTATCGTCCAACACTTCCTATCCATTACTAGCGACTAATTGGGACATCGTGAGCCCGGGGGTCTTCCTCTTAAACCTCAACAACTCAAATGAAACCGTGTATTCGCGAGAAAAAAAAAATCGCGTAAATCCTTCGTTACATAACACATTTGGTGGCGTTTGGTGCAACGCCAAATAATGGTCGAAGAATTCGAATAAGAAATGAAAAGAAGAAAAAACTATCGATCGAACGTTAATAAACTATTTTTAGTGTAATCTCGCTTCGTATAAGGATACGCGTATTTATTAATCATTCATGGCGGATTATTCGTTGGTTGCTTCAGCGAACTCTAAAACGTTTACTTCACCGCATATGATTCTCTTGTACTCTTGGAACATATCGATCGACAAAATTTCTCCCCACTATGTTATCGCGAGTTCATACGAATTAGAGGCGAAAATTCGTTAAAATTTCAAACCCTTCCCATGTCGTGAATCCCGCATTATTCCCTCGTTCCACACCTATCCTAACATATACTCCGTCATATTGCCAAGCTAGTGATTTTTTTCGCAAATAATTCAGTTTATAAAATTTTTGGAATGTTTTCAAAAAAGTAGGAAACCATTTACAACGTTGCCAGACCACTCGTTTGCTTTGTAATTACTCGTAAATTTTACTTTCATCATCGTTCGCTGCTGTGCGTGGAAAATTCGCTCGACTAAATTTTTCGTCGTGAGGGCTACCAATTTTGAGATCATCGCTGGTAATTTGTCGACAAGCCAAAAAGCATAAAAAATCGAAAATTATTCGCCTTCGTCTTTTCCCCACATCAACTGTCAACGCTACTCGCGAAACAAGTTTTTACTGACGATAAAATGTCGTATCGAATACGCGTTTCGGACGAATAGCAGCGAGAACCTAAGGAACTTGAATGACAAAAAAAAAAACTCGTCGAATCCACGGCATGAACTCGCGAAAAGTATTAATAAGCAGATAGCTAATAATGTTAGAATAAATCAACCAGCCAAGAAAAATACATTTCGAATTTTCCAACTTGTAGGAAATTTTTTTAGCTGAGGTTTTAATAAAAACGATAGCTATTACAGGCTATCTAATTTGGGAAGGGGGTTGAGGGAGGGTGGGATCTTCAAAACTTGGCGTTTTGGATCATTTGTAATCATCTAGCAGATGTTAAAACTTTTCCTATATACGGGTAATTCTCTGAAAATGTCCATATTTCGATGTCTTTATTTTCTGAAAAAAAAAGTTGATATTGGGAATTTTTTTGATTGGGATAGTGAGTATATGTGTCCTTGATGTCATTTATGCCATTCGGCTCAAGTCATGTCCCCCTGGGGGGTAGGGGGACTTTTTGAAATTTTATTACTCAAAACCTAAGAACTTCTTAGGCCGTGGCTGTTGATTCTCGATTTTGTGGCTTATTGTAACTCAGCCGTAAGACGTCCTAGGAACTTGAAACAAAAGGGATATCGAAGATTAGTAAGTACATATAATATTCACCTATTCAATATTCTCTTAAACTGACTGTTAGGAGCTCCTTAGTAAATTTTTGGCGAATTCTCTCAGGTCGTGGCTGGTTGGTTTTAATCTTGAGCCGTGGCGAAGTGTCTTTTTATGACCATGGCCTAAGAACTAGTGTCTTTTTTCGAGAGACAGCCATTAACACCTAAATTAATAACATCTTTGTTAGTGTATCCCCATTAAAATTGATTTAGAATGGCAAAAAGACACTAATTCCTAGGCCGTGGTCGTAAAAAAAAAACACTTCGCCACGGCCTAAGATGAAAACCAACCAGCCACGGCCTGAGAGAATTCGCCAAAAATTTACTAAGGAGCTTCTAACAGTTAATTTAAGAGAATATTGAATAGGTGAATATTATATGTACTTACTAATCTTCGATATCCCTTTTGTTCCAGGTTCCTAGGACATTTGATGGCTGAGTTAGAATAAGCCACGGCCTAATACTACAAAAACCGGGAATCAACAATTTTTACGAATTTTGCTTTCCGACTGTGATAAATAAATGACATTTCACATTTCGAATGCTGGCAGTGTATTCTCATGATGTCAAGGAAGCATTGTAACCGCAAAGAAAAACGAATTATAAAATCATTGCCGCAGGAGAAGCAAACAAAAAACGCCACGGCCTAGGAGTGTATAAACCATTTACAGGTCTTTGAACCTTCCTGGAGGTCAAGCAGGGAAACTTTGGACATCATTTTGAGCGTTAACATACACACTCAACTATCCTGAGCAACTTTGCTAAGTTTTTCCTCAAAAAAATATTAATTTAATATCATTTATGTGACATTGAAAATTCAAAACGTGACCATTTACATGCCACGGCCTAAGAACTTTTGACCTTTGGGTTGAAAAAAAACCCATTTAGGGGGGGTGGAGGACAATTTCAATCGATGGGAAAGTTAGAGGAGATACTCATATAAATATAGAAAAAAAAAAAATTCAATTGTAGCGTAATTCTTCAAAAAAAACATCGATTACAGAAATATGGACATTTTCAGAGAATTACCCATACATATAAATAGTGCATTTCTTTCCCTCCACGCGTAACGCCAGCGGGTATCGATGAAAATCACTCGAAATTTGCAAAAAAGGTACGTTTTTGTTATTTCGATAAACCTCAAAATGATGGATTATCAAAATTTGAAGGAGGGGCTAGAGGGGGCAAACAATTCAAAATTTTTGTACTTTATCACACATGAAAGAGTAAATTACAGACATAACATATCCAAAATTCAGCTTTCCAATCCATTTGTAGGAGAATTGGAGTAAAAAACGGATTTTTGAGAAAGTTTTGAGTGATGAAATATCTCAACTTTTTCATATCTCTTCACCAAATCAATCTAGAAATGTTTTACTGCGTATGTGAGCTTAGCTTTGCACCGCAATATGAACCCTTGAATCTGAGTCAAAATCACTCCAAAATGACAGATTATCGAAATCTGAGTTGAGCTTGAGGAGCCTCGAACTAGTAAAAATGTAATCATACGATTATTAGTGATAGAAAAATAGTATATCCAAAATTCACCTCCACACATGATGTTGGAAAGGAAGAGAAGTGGTTACCCACCTCAAAATGTAGTGGAGTTACAAGAGGATGGAAAATTTTTTATGGCGATATCATATTATGATAAAACGAGCCTAACTTACGAACTGATTATAGCTTCACAAGTGAATTTGCAGGGTAGTTAGAGTAGAAAAAGGCTTTTGCAGGGAAAACTGCTACAGGAAACTTCATGAATCTTCCATATCTCTCGCCAAATCGATCTAGAGAGGTCAAACTTTGTATATAGAGTTAGTCGATGAACAGAATACGGCTTCATGAATGCGAGTCAAAATAGATCCAAAATTGTGGATCATCACTATATTTATTCTAAATTCAACTTCGTGGTATCGGTCTCTTGGAAAGGACAGAATAGGGGTTTTCAAATTTGGTACTGAGTGTGGCCTGTAAACGTGGAGGGGTTAGTAACTTCATTCGCAAACCTGAACAAGCCCCAGTTAAAGACTCAGGTTCAGTAATGCAACATGGCTGCCGAACTTTTTCTTTTCGACTACTTCTTCCTTTTTACATTCACTTCATTCATTATTTAGTTTTTTTCTCTTACAAATTCCATTTTATATGCGAAGAAGTACGTTAAATTGAATTGATATATTTTCAATGATAAATTCATTGTAATTTTCTAAGAATAATTTTTAGTCGATGAGACACGTTACGCTGAAAATTTTTCTTCAAGTATAACTTCAGGCTCAGGTGGCCGTACGTAAAAACTCCGATAAAAAAAAAATAATTTCCGACCATATTCGATATAAAAACAACGCGGCATTTTTCTCGAGAATTGACACTCAAAAAAATAAAATAAAATAAACATCAGATCGTAATCCTACATCGACGACGCGACGACAGGTGAAAATTTTTTCACCTTTTATCTTATCGTTTCGCTGAAGTGCTGCTTTGCCATTTCACAGACTTATCAAAATGATTCACAGAGCCTACGTTTGAAGGAAAAGAATTCTCGGATACTGGTTCGAACTTATCAGCCTAGGTAGCTCGATAAAAAGAAAAGTTGAATCGACAGCAAATATTTTTATCATTTGTCGATAACTACAGGATGTAATATTTTCACTGAATGCCATTCGCTTCAGAGTTTAGATGACTATTAGATACTATGGGGCATCTGGACGTAACTTCAATGATTGTCGAGACTCGTAAAAATACAACCATAAGACAACATTGTGAGGTGAGCTATGCGGGGCCAGTTGTAGGAGATTAATCAGTAATCACCATAATTAAATCTTGACAACAAACACAATGAAACTGATTCAATGATTTCAAATAATCTTAATGCAGACTTGTTCAGATTTACTGATAATATGTAGTTAACCCATTCATAGGACATAGTAACGAGTTCGAAAACCGTCATCTATCCCTTCCAAAATGAGCTATAAGTTGAATTTAGGTCCAGATTTATAATTGATACAATATTCACTTAAAATTTTATACAAAGCGACTCACATCTTGGTTCACAAGTAATCTAACGTAATCTTAATGGAGACTTGTTCAGATTTACTGATAATATGTAGTTAACCCATTCATAGGACATAGTAACGAGTTCGAAAACCGTCATCTATCCCTTCCAAAATGAGCTGTAAGTTGAATTTAGGTCCAGATTTATAATTGATACAATATTCACTTAAAATTTTATACAAAGCGACTCACATCTTGGTTCACAAGTAATCTAACGTACAGCATTTGAGCTTTCTACCTAAATTTGGTAAGGAAACATTAAAGATTCAAACAATTTCATAACTCAAGCTTCTTATATAACATCTGGGTCAAGGATTATGAGACTTTGAAGATCCCTCTACCTTAGCTCAAATCTACACAAAAATATATAAAGAAAGTAGTTGGGATAATAGTCTTAAACGTAAATATAGTATGAAGCCCAGTACCTTGACCTCTCATTTCCAAATCTGCTAGGCTGTAATAACTTTTCTTTTCATTGAAACTCAGCAAAAATAACATAGTTATTCAAAAGTGAACTGCCTTCAAAACTTCTGTATTTGAAAAACAAAATTATATGAACTTTTTTATAAAACAATATATTTTTTATGAGAATGTATATTTTCTCTTTTCTTTGGTTAACGACGTTAAACAAAGTTATATAAATAATAAATGTTCAATATAATTATCTTCTCATGGGAAATTTTATGACTTGAAAAAAAATTCTACAAATTATTTTTTTAAACGTAGTGATTTTTTCAGGAAAACAAAAAAATGAAAATTACACCATGAGTCGTGTTTTCTTTTTTCAAACTGTATTTTTTACATAATTATTTTTAATTTTTTTTTAATTATTACAATTTCAAATAAGGAAAAAAGTATCCAAATTCAAATACGCAAGTTACAAAACCCCAGGAACAATAAAATTAGGCCAAAAATAGTTCGTAACATTAAATCTTCCACTGAAACTTTTACTTTAAACCATATTTAAAAGAATTCCCAGAAAATCAATTTCACCCGACAACCCGACCTTCATTTTTCCTTCTGTCCAAGGCTGACATCGACGAAATCTCGTTAGGTAAAATTTTCTCGTCCGATGAAATTCTACGATTCGAAAAGAGCTGATGGAAAATCGACGCCTAATATTCTACGACTTTACGAATAATACACGTAATCGCGACCGGCCCTTCCAACCCCGCTCACAGTAAACTTTCGATTTCGTCGACATAAAGCGCGCCATCGAAAAGCACCCGGGTATACGGCGAATCGATACGAGAAGCTTTTTCAAGGTCAACCGAGAAGTACGTTTTCGCCGGCACCAGCCAAATCCGAGCTTGCGGGCGGTATCCACGGCGCTTTTAGCATAACTCAAGTCACGCCCCTATACGATCACGCCTACCCGTATATTTTTAAATACCCATTTTCCTCTTCCTACCTAATACACGAGCTCGATATGTTCGTAAATATCGAAGTTTTCAGCCAATTTAACCATCCGCTACCGCACCCCACCTAACAACCATATAATTTCGTAATTTGACGAATCGAAGTCTCGAACCTGTTGACGACGTTTTCCTCTCCTTCGATGAGAAACACAGCCTAAGCACATTCATTTTTCTTTCTATCGAGAAAACAATTCAATTTTCTAAATATAAACTTCGAAAAATATCAACACGAATATTCAACTGATCCATTCAACTACAAGTCCGAAATTTAATTCTTCTTATATCAACCTTCGAATTGTTTTACCAATTTAACGATTAATCCGATACAACGGCATAAAAACAGGAAGGGGGTAAACCCTCCTCCCCAAGAGCTTTTTGTCTACATGTATGTATATCTAGTATACATAATAACAAACTAATAAGATAATGAAATTTTCAAAAATGGTAAATAAACTTGGAACTTCAACTAATGGAGTAAATTCTTATTTTTAATTATATTTATTAATTTTTATTGTTGTATTATAACGAGTGAAAACTTTTTTTTTTATCAAGTTGGGTTTTTATTTCTATTTTATTATTTTTTTTTTTTTTAAGAATTGTAAGGAGTAAAACTCATGGGAAAGCACCGTGTATAAGTACATGATTATAATCTATTTCATTATAAAATTTGAAAGTTAAACCCCATCTTTTCCCCTCTCGCACAGAACAACTGCCTATTTATGTCACGTGTTACATAAAAGAGACAAATCTCAAACAATGAAGACGAACGAATTCCTTGATTTTATTTTATTTTTTATTTCATCTCAATACTGAAACATCAATTTTTTTATTTCTGTTGCAATAGCGTTCAACAGATTCTTCTTGTTATTAATTTTTCCTTTAACGTGCCATATACAGTGCACAGTAGATAGCTACAAAATGAATCGGCCAATAGCCGTTCTTAATCGTATTCTGAATCTTTCGAATTTTCTTTTGTTAAAGCATTCGAACTACCTGATGAAACAAAGAATGAAGCTCTCTTAGTCAGCACCATAACGAGAATAGTCCACTGCACAAATAACGAACTTATTCCATCGTTAATGGACTTAAAAATATAACCCAACAAAATCCTCTACTACGTACTAAACGAGCCGAAATTTTGGACAGAACACCCACCTAATTCATGTCAGCGTAGAATCGACATGTTACTATAGTCTGACAAGCTTTTTCGAACACAACTTATATTTTTGAAAAAGTAACGATATGTGAAATTCTTCTCATTAATGTATTTTAAAATATACATATAAATATACTCGATGAAAGCACAGCCAAACCTCGCAACTGGAGGATTTCGTATTCATATTATCGCCAAGATGCTCGTTCAAATCGAAATATTCGAGGAAAAACACCTCGAGGGAAATTATCGCTGTTTTTAATTTTATCACGAATAACGAAAACAAGGAAATTGCTCGTTGTTCGTTGATGAAACTTTTAAACGAAATCAAATTACCAGCTAGGTGAACTATTTCGTTAAAATTTCGAAATTTAGACGACCTGAGCTTGATATTTCACCAGCACCGCTCATCTCGTGTATTATGTCGTCGCATTTGGCAACATCGCAAACCCAAGCTAACACTTTGAATGTTTCGAGACAACCTATCGCTGTCGTAAAATTATCCTTATCGATGTTTCGGTAATTCAAAACTGCACATTCAAGCTGTGCATTCCTACTCGACGACGTTTTCGCAATAGAACAAATACTCATGACGTCATTATTCACGTGATGCGAGATTTTGATACTAAACCAAGCTCTTATGGAGCATTACACAATAAGGTGGATGGAGAATTCCAAAATGTTTCTCAATGATCTCGAAAGTCTAGCGTCAAAAACATTTCAACTCCTTGAAGTTTCAAGGTTTCGCTTTCATAAGTAAAATAGTTAAAGGATATACGCGTTTGCGAATGGTAAATCAGACCCTGTCCCAAGATTTTAAAATAGACTAACAAGAGTTCGTCCTTGGAGTCAGAAAATAGAGTGGCAGAATTTTCATCTCCCCCCCCCCGTTTCCAAATCCTTTAAATGGTGATAGTATGAATTTTTGTAAGAAATTCCTATTCTAATTTCTATCTGATAAAATACTCACAAGGGACAATTCGACAAGTTTTTGAGTGTTTCTTATCGCCGAAATTTGCTTTTTACAGCTATAAAATGCTTCTTTATATTCTCATGCATCGCTAATAAAAAAAAAATATGCGCAATTTATATCATTTATATGAAATACTTTTTTTTCAGAATTTTTGAAGCAAAGAAAGAATGTTCAAAATGCAAAAAATCTATTATTTTTGTAGCTTTTTCTTCTTATAAATTATATTTTTCGTAAGTTTTTCGCTTTTTTAAGAATCTTTTCAAAAACCTAGTCATGGCTAATTCACCATTCTCATCCACATTCTTTGCAGCAATTCGATAGAATATGAAAAATTTCAACGCATTTTTGAAGATTCGTTTATGACAGGAGTTCTGTAAAACTCTGACTGAAACAGGCTCCGCCCCGTCACTTCAACTTTGAGTTCGTGCCTATGGATTGGTTTTCTCGAAAGAGTAAACCTCTTGGTGTGAGGTGATTTCGAAATCTTGGTCACGAATGATATTGTTAGATTTTTCGGTAACTTCAGTACCAGGGTTGTCAATTATTGATCCGGTCCATCACATAGAGGTGATTTACGTTCGCTTTTCTCTCAGAAATTACGAATATTCAAGAGTTAAAAATATTATTATCGTTCGATGTTACAGAGGCGCATAAATTCGATTTCCTCCACCCCTTTCCCCCTCCCAGCGATATCACAGCCTACGAATAAAATTGCATGCAATCGATCATCGCTCACGTCTGGTTAAAACAAATAGGTACGCGTTACGCGTCACGTTCGTGTCTACGCGGAACTTAAGGTCGACGAAAAAAATTAGATTTTAAACGAGGTCGTTTCGTTTTTTTTTTTTCCTATTTTAAATTATCGTTACGAATTTAAAATCGTACTTCCTTATAGAATTCGAGCTGGTTTACCCGTATGTACGAGTGTTCGTATCGGCGGTATCTACATTTCTACAATGTAGGTACTTCGGCGCAACGTGTAACCCGACGTCGTTCCTGACGTAAGCTCCACGTAGCCCATTTTTTTGTAAAATTTTATTCTCCTTTTTGCCTACGTTTAAACTTCAGGAACAGTATACGAGCGCAATACGTTCATTTGGAAGGCTCAGTGATGCTAGGTCGAATTTAATTATACCCTCGATACGCTAACACACTACAGTAGACGGCGATATCGTCACAGTCGCACTAAATACCTATCTACGCGTCAGCGGATACCATTTAATTCGTGATTTAATCGCTGGCCTTTCGGATCAGACTATCTGAAATCGTTTATCGCTAATTACCGCGGCCACAGATCGACATTCGAAAGGTTTCTCCTCTCCTACATCGCAATACGGTCGTAGCGTCCGCCAATTTACGCAGCTACGCCACATTACGTAATACGTCTGTTTTCCATAGCTTAACCGCGACAACCTAAAAATCGGCGATCGATATTTTGCCCAAATTCCATCGATATGGAAGCTCCTCTCGACGCCTAGAAAACCTATTTCGAGCGATCTGCTCGACCAGTTTATCAGCACTTATCAATCGCTTATCCGTAGAACTTGACCTATATGTTACTCGCACGTAGCTTACAACGTTACCCATATGTATTGCGATAATTCGAAAATAATTCGCATCGTATCAATACCTTCTTCGCATACTACGCCGATTAAGAGAGTAAAAAAAAAAAATTATGAAACAATAAAAAAAAAAACCACATACCTCTTCATCTGCCTTCCCATTCGGTTCTCCGGAGCGCGCATTTTCGTCCGATTATCACTCGTTCTCGACGACCGAGAGGGTAAAATAATGAATGAAAACCGGCTACGTAACCCGTGATTTTGGGGCGCCAAACAGAAACGAAAAGTGGTTTCGCGTTTGAATTCGAGACGACAGTCACCACGTCTCGCGAAAAAAATCGAACGCGGTCCGGGGTACGGAAAGTTGCGGGCGCGCGCGTTAACCGCGATCAATTCGCCAAGCACGTTAATTCGAAACAAAACAACGCGCGACCGATTGGCCGCTGCCGCCGCCACAAATCAGAAAACCCGCGCACCGGCCCCGACAGATACCGAACTCAAGGTCTCGCCAGCCAGTGTTACCATCGTATCGTTCGCAATTTCCGCCGTCCTGTTCTAACTCGATACTCGCACACACGCCGTCCTAATACGCCAATCGAAATATTATAGAGCCCCCCTCCCCTCACGCCGGCAGGCCTCCGCTATCAATGATAGAAATTTTACAGGCATGCCGAGTACGAATTTTCTCATTATACACCGGTGATGAGTAGGTTGTCAGTGTGTACCCCGTGTTCTCACACTGCCCCTCTGCAAGTCGATAAAGCAGCAGATACTAGATACAACAACCATGTATCTGAATCTAGCCAGCGTAGCATACGTTAATACGCGACTTCAATGATATTAAGGTAACGATACGGCGGCCATTTTTATTCTGAAGGCTACCTGTATACGCGAATAATCGAATTTTTTTTCAGTCCATACGATGGGTATGGGTGTTTACCATGAATCACCAACAAATTTCAGATCGCTGAATATTGAGAAAATGTGTCGGAATTTTTTTTTATTCTTCGAAGAACCAACGTGACCTCTGATCGAGGAAAAAATTTAAATCATCTAAATTCGGAATTTTTGAAATTTCTTAAAAACCCCAGATAATTTACAAATGATGGAAACACCCAATGGTTTTCCAATGAGGCCGGTGGTATTGGTTCAATTCTTTAATGTTTGTCCTCTCAAGTCTCAGTTCGAGTTCCCTTTCCCCCTAAAATAATGAACTGGTTACAATTAAAGAAAAAAAGCAACAGGAGCCGCCACTACCAATATCTATTGAAAAGAATAAACGAAGATATTTTTCTCACATGAAATGAGAAAAAAATTCTAGCATCTACAATCATATCCGAAAAACTGTGAACTTGAATTCTTCAGGTATATATGCAACCCCCGAAGGAGGAAAAAACAACGAAATTATTTCGATTTCCAATGTTCGGATTATTTCATTAACCTTTATTACTATGACTCGAAAACACTCAAGATCTGATTGAGCCCCTTCGCTCACCTCCTTCAAAACCACGTTTAGAAGATGTACTGCAAACGTACTTCACATAGGCATAGCCAAAGGATCCCAGATTTCCTCTGATCTCAGGAAAATCTTTCATTTATTATTTTACGCTCCATTTTAAAAATGCGAATCGAAGGACAGAAAACCAAAAGAGGATGATCTGCATTGCAAAAATATTACATCACCTTTACCATATCGTTTCGTATGTTTAATCGCTGTACTCCCTGAACTAGGTGTATAAAATAGTTCCTCTGAAAATATTTTTGATCCCCTTCCTCTATGAGAAATTTCTGGTTACACCATTGTTCCACTGGTACCATATATTATACCTACTTATTCATTCTCAGAGAGTCTAATAACGTTGCAAAATGAAACTTATCATTTTTTGAAGCAGATGAGTAACATTCCCCCTTCCCCGAAAAAAGTGGAAAAAATTATCACGGTTTACGATTAGAACAGCTTACACAGTGAAATGTGTAATAAATGAATAACAGATAAATTAGTCATTTTCTGTATAGAAGGAAAGAAAACATCGTCACTGTTGACTTTAAATTATTATTTTTTCATCACTTTTATTGCCAAAAAAAAAAAAAAAAAAAGGCATCACTAGTCACATAGTAAGACACTCTGACTTTAATAATCAAATGAAAATATGGTTATCGACTTGGAGCTTTACGAGAGTCCTAATGCATTTCTCCAACTTTAAGGCATACTCCATTTCGGATCCATTTCAACACAAATTTAACAGGGAGTTTTAACTTCCAAAATAGCACTGTATCACTCATTAGGTCCCTTCAAGCATAGTGTCTATGGCAAATTAAGTTTTTGAGACCCACGAACACGACCTTTTGTGTTCAAATTTTATAACTGAATTTGAATAAAACTGCTTATTTAGAAGAAAGTAGTTGAGCTTATCGATGAAATTGAAAGAACACATTTTTTTTTTTAATAAAGAAACTCAGTTGCTTAATTATTAGTCAAAAGAATTCATCGCGTTCATTACTACGAGTATCATAAAAATTCAAAAACAAAAAAATATTTTTTACAGTAAATAGTACAGGGAAATGAGCTCATTTTTTGACCGAACCTGTAAAAAAAATGGTAGTGAGCTGAATTTCACATTATATGTGCAGAATGGTGTCCTTAACAAGGTATAAAAAGTTGTCACCCCCAGGGGATAAGCTAACCTCAGGAGGGGGCTAAAACCCCGCAAAAACAGTTTTTCAACTGTTTTTTGCTAATATCTTCGAAAAAATGGTTCTACGTCAAAATAAGTTACATCAAAAAATGTTCTCCATTAAATTTCCTACAGAATGAGTGAGACAGTTTTTTAAAAAAATTCATTAGTAAGCCCAAAATGGGGAGGTCAAAATATACCAATTTTTAGAATTCCCTTTCGAAAATCAGTTCTTTGTTTACATCTTCTATGCGGTTCGTCCTATGCCAAAATTGTTAATATTGAAAAATATTCCCTGTTCAATTTTCTATAAGGTACATGAAAAACTTTTCCCAAAAAGTCATAAAAGGGCCCAAAATACATTAATTTTGGAAAAATTTATTCATATGAGTTCATATCTATTATCAAGTGACCTAAGTAGGTGATAAGATGAACAAATAATTTTTACTGATGATTCCCCTCCCCTTTCCCCTCCCTCCTTCAGAAATCCTTCTCCAGATTTACATTATAGATCAAAAAAAACTACAGATATACTTTGAAATATTTGTTTCAACTCGGTTTGGGATCATCTATTCCCTCTTCATCACTCATTTCCACCTCCATACTATTCGTGCAATCAGTTCACAATAATGACCACTCAGCTTCGAACATTTCAGTCTTGAAATAACAGAAAATTGGTCGTGCAAAATGTTTTTGTGATGCTAACTTGAAAGTTATTAGCTTTTAACCTGTTTCCCTGCATGTGCAAGCAGAATAAACCTTTCTAATAACAACAGTACGTTGCTCTTGCACAGTTGCAACAGCTGCTCCACCGGATAAGGAATTGTTGCAAATGCTATTAGATAGCTACTCGTAAAGGAAAATTCTTTGGTTAAATTAGAAAAATATGATAATTAACTACCTACTCACCGAATCTCAGTATGCAAGAAAATCCATAATAATATTAAAAACTAAAACTTAACTATAATATGTTGTTAATTCAGGTCTATTTCAATGCAGCTGCAAATGATATTGTTTACCTGGCTCATTTTCAAAAAATGCGCAAGTCAATTAGTTTTAAAGATAATGCGGAATTCAGGTTTCAAAACCAATATTCCAAAATTTAGTACAAAAAAAATGAAGAAATTCATTCATGTTTAAAAACAAATATGATGTAATAATTGCTTTATATATTAAAATTTTATAGTATTTGATTTTCATACAAACTGAAAAAATTCCTTGAACTTTAATATATTGGAAATAATAACGTTTATAATTTGAAGAAGCTCCATAAAACCATGTTAATATTATCAAACATGACAAAATTTTAAATCGTCTGTATTTCAAATTTTTAGAAATATCAAACGAAACTCAGATTTCTGAAATTGCAATACTTCGTCGCATATAATTAGCATTTAAAAATATTAGAAATAATTTCTAAAATTAGGTGGTTCAAAGTCAGCAGTGAATCCTGTAACTTCATCCGGTTAACATTTTTTATAATGATAATGTCATTTGAAGGTCAAAGAAACACGATTCCTTCACCAATCAGCGAGAAAAAAATCGAATGTATTTTTTAGTAGACACCCTAACCTAGCCTAATCAATGTATTCAAATTTATCATTACTTTAATAACAGACTCTCATGACCAACTACACAGAGAATTTGATTATCGCTGCAAATGATTTTCAATTCCATATCTTAAATTAGATTAGCTATCTAACATCGCAGAATTTTTGCTACCAACAGGTCCTCGATTTCATTGTTACAAGCGTCTACTACCTATATCACATTATTCATCGCCAGGCCACGCCAGTATACGACAGACATTAAAATCAACTCCACTCCCACGTCGAGTAATTTCGCATCACGATCAGGCAACACTGACGCGTTTTTAGTCCTTCGTATTACTTGAAAGTGAATTCAACAGCGACCTCCCCCCTTGCGTTTGATCGCGAAAAAGAACGCTCTGTTTTTCAATCACGTGGTACCGAAAATTGTGTTCGCGAATTGTGTATGTACGAGCGTTATTATCAACCCGACATACCAAACAAATAAACGCGATGCTCTGGCAACCTTGTAATTGTAAAAAAAAAAAAGCAACTAGGACGAACGATATTACACCGTAATATACGCCAACATTGTGTATTAACGTCTCGAAATCCCCTCCTTCACCGCCACACCGTAATTTTATCACGCTCGTTGAAACGATACGTACTCGTCTTTATAATTTCGAAAAAATTCAGTTATTAAGGCTTAAGGGTTTATCGTTATACGCTTTATACAATTACACAAATTCGTATTCCGCCGATACCTCATTTCTCCCTCGGGTACGATATCGATAGCGATCTCGCGGCGAACCGCGTGAAATTGGAAAATCTAAACCTCAAACTCGGGCGTGCCTAAAACGCGAAATTTAGGCCGACTTTTCCATCAAATATAACCTTTTCGGCGATGGAAAATTTTCGAACTAGGTCAAGGTCCAAATGGTAACCAGCTATTCGAGCGAAGATGTAATATTTCGAGTCGATAAATTTACCTGCCTCGCTTTTCATATAACTATCGTACGACTGCGTTCGCAAAATTATCGACAATTCTTCGCTCCTGTTTTATCGCGATTTTCGCGTCAAAATTCGAACACCTAGTTTTTCGTTCGCAATTGCGTACGAAAAATTTGACGAAGTAGCGTTAAAAATGTTCAAGGACGAAAATTTATATTCTCCATATCGTTCATTTTGAAGGAGCTTAAATGATTTTGCAAAAAACGTATTATTTCATTCTTGAAGAGAAGGATGAAATAAATGTGATTTCAGCACGAATATCATAATTTTTTTCCCTACCCCAATCTTCAAATAGAACATTTGAAAAAAATCGAGGAAAAAATCACTAACAAAAATGAACTTTTTCGGGCTCTGTTGTACGTGGTAGGTAATGAAGTGAGAATCTACGAAAAATTTTTCAAAATATAGAGTCAGTAGAGTATTTTCAATTATTTATTTCACATTTGTTCGCTATTTCTCCCCACTTGTAACCTCCCATGCTTCCAATTTTTTCACAATAATACTGATACACTACAAAATCAGCATTTTTGTGCAAACAGCATTTTTTTTCATTTCGCTTCAAAGATTAAACAAAAATTTTTGAACTTGTTATTACCAAGATGAATAAAAATTTGCTAGACTTTGTACACTGACATTTTCAGAAACTTGAGAAATTAATGTGATATACATACATCAGTGTTACATGAAGAGCTCTATTAAGTGTCATAAAAAAGAGCTCATATTGAGAAGCAACATCTCACATACTCACATGGTTATTATCATAATATAAATGAACCCGAAACGAAAAAATTTTCAAATTTATTAATTAAGACTTATTTTGACGGCAGGGAGCCTCCGCCAACAATCGGCCCCGGGACGGGCCCCTAGTACCTAAATTCTGCCCTAGCTAGAACAATACACTCTTCGTCTTTGAACACCATGATGAAACAGCACGGAAAGTTGAATAAGAATGAATAAAAATGAACACTTTATCGAATGAAGAATGTTTCAAAGTAAGCAACCATGCAATATCATCTAGGCTGAGATTTTAATGTATGCATGCTCAAACTTGAAGATCACGATGTTTATCGTTTTACCTTATCAATACCTCCAAAATGCATTTGAGAAATTGCAATTCCAATACATCTCAGAGCTTCATATCAGTATCATACAAATCTTTACTTATTAAATAATAATATAAGGTATCTATGGCTCGCAGACTCAGGGACGTACCGAAAAGGGGGAGGGGGCAGCTTCCCCCCTTGGCTTTAGGAAAGTTGGTAAATTTGGAGTTTAAGCGTAAAGTTGGTAAACTTGACCACTTGCGTAGTATTATTACAGCTATTTTTAAATTTTTTGAAGACTAAGAAGACTGTGACATCGTATTCATTTAACATCTTATTTTCGTGGAGCAAAAAAAAAAAAAAAAGTCAACAGTTGGTAAAATTTCATGGTATTAGTTGGTAATTTTTGGTTTTCTCCCCCCCCCCTGAAGAAGGTCCTCGGTACGCCCCTGCGCAGACTTCCTCAAATTTTGCAACAGCAGCCATTTTGGTCAATATGCTGGCACAAATTTAAAAGGTCATATTCTTAGACTGCTCTCACAACTGAATGAGCTCCCCAGATTTATTTCGTGAAAACATATGGGTCATTCAAATGAATACTGAATTTCTGGTAACAATCTGACTCTGTTTTTTTTTTTTTTTTTTTTTTTGTCACCAAAGAAAAAGCATTATTGGATACACGATTAAAAAAAAATTATGGAATTAGAGAATAATCATTTGGTTTGTTTTTTCTCTCGTTGCTTCGATGATAATTTGCTGATGATATTTTGTTGGTTGTTTTCAGAAAATATGTCAGAAAAATTATTCAGCAGTTGATACAAATCTAAAATTACGGTGCAAGATGGAGAAAATCAAACAAAATGACCAAGTTAGAAAACACTTCAGAGGATATGTGGGAAAACTTGTCGCTTTTAGAGAAATGGAAGATTTTTGATCATGATAGCGAGGAGTTTATCTTCCATGAATTTGTGCTGTGTGTAACACCAACCTGTAGCAATGCTACTGTGTTTGGTAAGAAAATGAAGAAATTATACTCCATTTTAAATAGCCGAATACACGAATACGTAGAAAAGGGAGACATCTCAGGAAAAAGTTTCAAGGAAGAATATTTCAACCATATAGCTAGATGTTTAGATCTTGAAACTATAAATTAACATGTGATAGAAATTTAAACATGATTCCGTCGCCTTCATTTGTACAACCTCGTAGGATAACTTCAATAAGTACTGGAAATTTTCACAGTGATATGATCGAGTAATCTTTTTAAAATAAGTTTGTAGTTCAAATTCTGATGCGAGTAGAACGTAACAAAGAAAATATTATATGTAAAATGTAAAAAAATACCGATTCAATTCAGGAGTTTATACTGCAAAGGTTGATGAACAGCAAAGCAATGGTTTTGGTACATTTCAATTCCACATCAAATCTGAGGTATAATTATATGTACTGATCTTATAGTTTTCCATTACAATGATCAAGTTTACAAAACATTAAAAGCTATATATCAATTTTGCTCGTATAAAGTGATGAGTAATTTTCATAAAGAGTAATTCTGTGAAATAAAATGTGAAATTTCAGCTAAAAAGCATGAAAACTTACAATGAACACTCGTTGAAAACTATTTTTAAAGGAGACAGGGGCGTACCGAGGACATTCTTCAGGGAGGGGGGGGAGAGAAAACCAAAACTGTTGACTTTTTTTTTTTTTTTTTTAGTCTTCAAAAAATTTAAAAATAGCTGTTGTAATAATACTGCGCAAGTGGTCAAGTTTACCAACTTTACGCTAAAACTCCAAACTTACCAACTTTGCAAAAGCCAAAGAGGCTACGTCCCTGGTTGTGCGCTATACATGATATAAGTTGGCATCAGTTCGAATTTATTAGAATTCTTATTTTCCCAAAAACAATTCAACAATTATAAATTTCCCAACTTTTCAAAACACCTGGGGGGAAGCTCCCCCCCATCGTTACGCCCCTGAAAGGAGAAGGCTTTAGATATGATGATCAAAGAGAAGTCTGAAGAAAAGCCAATTGTTATAAGATATGCGTCAGCTCACGTCCAACTGAAATATTGTATTTTTTTTTCAAGTATTATTAGATAATTCACATACTACTTTTTCATTTCAACTTCTCATGAAACGAATAACTTTTCACTTGCCAATCGATACTTAAAGTAGGCAATATCATGGAGGAAGAAAAGGAGAAAAGTTGTACATTTATCGTATCATTTGGTAAATCAAAAATAGCGTAAAGCTATTCTTCACAATCCTCATTTTGAGAGGTTTTAAGTATATTATTTCTCTAACAACTTGAGCTTCAAATACTGAACTTGTACATTTTAAATGGTTGATTCATCTTTTAAAGAAATATGTATGCGGATAAAATATTTTGAAATTCATCAGCTACTCAATTAATACAGTGACAAATTCCTGTACAAGCTAGTGTGTTGTAATTATTCAAAATTGCGAAAAATAGTTCTACAAATGACACTATCATAAAAAACTATTCATTTTTTTTTTTCAAAATATCTCAACAGTTAGGAAATCAAAAATGGATATAAAATAATTCAAACCCGAATGAAATCTGTTCAGTAATTTTGGATATATTTTGAAAATAAGAGAATAGCCTTAATCACAATCAATTTCTGGGAGGGTTATCCTTAGAACCATCATTCTACGAAATTTAATTTTTCATCATAATTTCAAATTAAATTAATTGGAAATCAAAGTATAAAACCATAAAGAAAAACTAATAAAAAAAATTAAATCCATTTTTAAAAATGATAGTAAATTATAAATTATTTTATTACAATTTTATTTAAAATTTCTATCAGAAATAAAATAATAATAATAAATTGCGCAAAATGCTAAATCCAATGTTCAATAATTATTCCAGAAGCAATTCGGATTCTTTTTCAAGGTGATTTATTGCAAACTCCATCACTTCTAAGGTGTATGAATTGCATACCTACTTTATTACAGGAAGTGAACTCATGATATTCATTTCCAATGAGAGAATCATTCGAACTAACATTTAAATTTCAAATACGAGTACGCCGGCTCGCCGAGACTTTCATATCGCTCATTCTAATGCTCAAATTTCAAACATTCAATCATTAGAAATATATGCTACTCAAAATTGTAGGATTAAATTTTCATCTAACTTCGCTCGAAGATATTTTATATCACTGTTAGGTACTTTCCCTTCCCCAGCATTCCAATTACAACCGCACAAACAAGCGAAAATAAGACTACCCTGGCGTCGGTCTAACAATTTGAGACAAAAAGAAAATTTCAATTCGTTGAACATACCTAACATACGAGCATTACTTCACTTCACCGTCGAAATCTGTTTTCGACATATTAACAGTGAATAAGGTAGGCAAAGCGACGATAAAAATAGCGACTTGCGAACGTCGGTCTTAATGTTATTTTAATTATTTTATTTTTTCGCACAATACATACAGTCGAATGCGAATGTACAGGCATTACACGGTCGGCTAGAGCGTACATGAAACGTCCTTATGCAATTTCCATTCTACAGGCAAAACAGTCGCGTATACGTAGCATATCTATTGCCGACAACGGGCATCCTTAATCATAAATACTATGCTTAACATTGAACCCACAACCAACAGACATCACGATTCAGCCAAATAACGAGTGGGATTCGAATACGTGTATCGTACAATCAAGTCCAACCATCGGCCCCACAACGCATTTGTGCCATCCGAGACATTTCATCTGGTAATTACCATCGCTTTGATATCGCCGGTCGCCGCTCAATGTAAACTCGCTCGCGAACATCAAGTATAGATAGCACTTTCCTCTCGTATGAACGTCACTCTTCCCCAAGTCACCAAGAACATATAGCCTGTAGTCGTGCCCGGGTCTTAATAAATTCCAATATTTTTCTTCTTTCTTTAATTCAATTTGTTTCAACGTTGCCGGGTTAGTCGTTAATTTAAGGTGTTTTCTTCCGTATTAATACTTTTTTCCTCGTCAAGGACGCAATTACAACATAAATAACCAATAAACGCGAACGCTTCAGAAACATAGTACTCGCCTACAATTATACGAAAATTAGCCCGTACTCTGTATCGAAATCCGTAACCCCCGAAGGCTTCGACATATCATATTCGAATGCGATGATTTAGATGGGAATAAGTCCGCAGAAGTGCCATTATCATTCCAACGGATTTCATAAGAACGAAATTTCTCAATTGTACGAATCAAATTCAACGCATTTTCGTTCTTTTTGTGGACGAGAGAAAAAAAATTTAATGTTCTTTCGACGAAAAGAATCTGCTCTTGTTCTTAGAAGAAAAAAAAAAAAAAAAAAAACATGAAATGTAAGTACTCAAAACTCCGAAATAATCCGGCGAAATTCTCGTTTAGTAGAACCGCGAGGCTGTGTAAAAATAATAAAAATTTTTATACTTCTATATCCAACAGGCGAAAATCGTAGTTTCTAGAGCCAATTACGCCCATAATAAAACAAAACCGAATCAAACATAGAGCTCTTAACACGACATTTACACGACACTATGAAGCCTGCGAAGTGGAAATCGAAATTTTTCATTATCTTGAATGGCATGACGTAAAATGAAAAATCCTCTCCTTCCTAAATCAGGTAGGTTGTAATATCTGTCATTTTCAAGTTGAAACCTCATCTTAAAAAACTACAGGTAGCTATGTTGCATCACTGGAGCTGCGTTTTCAATGAGAGCATATTCGGAGTGGCAGATAATGCTATGAGCTCTTTACACTCACATTAAGGGTAGGCTAATTTCAATTTTATGTAAAGTGGGGAAAAGTAGTCGCCAAATAATTCCCAAAAAACATATGAAATCAGTCCTCGAGGTTGAAGGAAATACCACTGAAATCGAAATTTAACTAAAAAAAAACCGTTTTCGGGCAATTTGAAATCTTACACTTTGTTGTCTTACTGCAGGTAATGAACAAATTTTTGGCATTCGATTTTCTTCAACTTCCGTACATCTTACAATTTTTCCAATTTTTTTTTTTGTAAAAAATACCTATTTAAGTATAGGCTAGAGTGGGTCGGGAGGGAGCGTGTTCACAACTGTTTTTGAATAATACCAATAAAACATAAAAATGTCAGACGTTCAACTCAATTTTTAAATTCTCTACGTACAATGAAGGTAAGTTTTCAAAAAAGCTCATTTCCGTATAATTAAATTTTTTCTGTGACTAAAAGTCATATTTCAGTATCCAAGGGAAAAAAAAACTCAGTCACCAACTTTTTTCAAGTTTGAAAGATCTAAACACTTTTCAACTTAAAAAAAAAAAAAAAAAAAAAAACACTACTTATATAGCTATTCTCAAAAATAAATGATGAACGAATAACTTTTTACATCGTCCAGTTCCCTTTAGGCTTATTAGAGCTCAAGAGAGTTTTTAACTGCGACTTATTCTGATTTGGTAATAACACTAATAATGTTGCTAAACCCTTCATGACTACAGACCACACCCAATACTGAGTCTGAAAACCTCTACCCTATCCTTTCCAAAACCATTTAAAAAGTTGAATTTGAAACAAACGTGTACTTCTTGCCATGAAATATTCATATGAACAAATGATTATTTATCATACTATTCGAGGTTCCTCAAATTATCTTAAAATCCTAATGATTAGCCATTTTGGATTCATTTTTATCCAAATTGAGGAGCACATATTTAGGTCATCAACTAATCCTACATACGAAGTTTGACCTTTCTAGGCCGATTTGGTGACGAAATATGGACGATTCATGAAATTTCTTGCCGTAATTTCCCCTCCAAAATCGTTTTTTGCTCCAACTCCTATCTTAATTCACTTGGGAAGCTGAAATCAGAACAAGTTAGTCACTTGGACTCATTTTATTATATGACAACGCGATAAAAAATTTTCGACCTCTCGTGTACCCCCACCACATTTCAAGTTAGACAACCTCTCATTCTCCCCTCCAACATCATGAATGTAGATGAATTGGTGAACGAGTACGCTTCTTATTCTCAATAATCATATGAGTTCGTATTAATTACATTTTTACCAATTCAAGACTCCTCAAGCTCCACTCAAATTTTGATAATTCGCCATTTTCAATTCATTTTGATCTAAATTCAAAAGGTCATATTTTGGTCACCAACTAAGCTCACGCACCAAGTTTGACATTTCTAAGTTGATTTGGTGACGAAATAAAGAAGATTTAAAAAATTTCATGACTCGAAACTCCCTCAAAAAGCCGTTTTTTGCTCTAACTCCCCTCAAAATACACTTAGGAAGCTAGAATTTCGATATATTGGTGTCCGTGACTCACTCTTTCATATAAGATGGAAAATAAAAAATTTGAGCTATTTGCCCTTTCTCCAACTCTTCTCAAAATTTGAATGATCCGCCATTTTGAAATTTATCGAAAAAACAAAAAAAAGTACTTTGGCGCATTTTCAAGAAGAATCCTTCACCAAAAGGATATGAGCGAGCCACTAACGAGGGTCTGGGAGCGTAGCCCCCAGCTGGCAAGATAGTTGGTGTTACAGCTCTAAGAAAGTGTACAGTTTTTCTCACATTCATGTAAAGTAACAAATTTACGAGCAACACAATATTGTTATTATTGTTTTACAGAGCAACCAAAAAGTTGGACATTCACCAGATGATTACAAATGATCTGAAACGCAAAGATTTGAAGATCCCACCCTCCTTCGACCCTCCCTTCATAATCAAGTAGGCTGTTATAGCTATCGTTATTACGTTAAAAACTCAACTAAAAATTACTCCAACGGACAATACATAATGAAAATGAGCTGTAACAAAATATGTATCATAAAGATTAATATCAATAATTGAATTTGAAAGGATGATTCCTTACCCCTTCCTCGCCTTTCCAAATCAATTACACCGTATCTATCGTATTTATTGAAAAGTGGAAATTCGAATAAAAACAATATTTCGGCCAAAAAATAACCACTCGCGAAAAGCGCTATTTAGGGCACCCGTTTGATTTACTCGTTTACCTTTCCGCGAGCTTCGCCTTTCGCTCTGATAAACGCGAAGAAAAGACGAAATTCGTTTTTAATTTATTCAGCTATACGGGGTTTTTTACGCGCGTACGTGCTCCCAGATTCTTTTCATCGTGAACATTTTCCTCAAAAGCTCAGTTGACGTCATCGAACATCCCTCCTCTTCGTCGAGCCGTCCAAAAGGCCACGTATCGGGATGAAGCCGATGACGCAAGAGATGTTTTACCTACGCTGCTGTCGCGGCCGCGTGTAAACGAAAAAGAGGACATTTTATAATCGCGTTGTTCGAAACGAGAGGAAATTCTGTTCGAGCGAACGTGGTCGTCGGGCCAAGGACTCGCACAATGACGTCATTGCTACCAGCTAAGGGCGTTTTATACCTAACCCATACAATTTCCACGCCTTTCTCCAGCAGCGGCTTTTTCGAGCCGACAAATTCGCTTTTTATGAATTTGACAGCGGTTTCATTTGACGCAGCTCGCAATACCCAATATGTAATCCACAATACGACATATTTCTATAATGAGCTGCAACCGTCGTTTCAATAGGTAATTGCCCAATAAAGCCGAATTCCGGGCTGCCCGAATGACGTATGCGATTAATTTTCCTGCAGCTCAATCCCATCTTCCAAAAAAATTAGTTCAGTTCGAAAAATCCAACTACCTGTTTTAGACAACCTAGCCCTTCTAGCCGACTAGTTCGCGCCAGTACATTCCTACAGATCATCGACTTCACGATTCCGCATCACCTGCGCAGCGCCCGAGTGAATGAATCGATGGCCGAACAAAAATTAATAAATCATCGACTCCGCACGCTTCACAAAATAATCATTAGGCAGCGTCAGAAAAATCCCATACCAACTGCATGTACCAGCCATTCGACGTTATAGGTCGTTTTTACAGGATACGCTATTGTTTCGCAATTATACAACCGAACCCATCTGATGGGGCTCGTTAAAGGAGCTTTCATTCGAGATTTAGTAAGATCTCACGCTTCTCGGTTTCATTCTTCGCAAATATACGAGCAGCGATTCGCTCACATTCATTTAGTATTTGAGTGATAGTCGGCCTGGTGCAATTATTAAATTATCGGTGGCACACAAGGATTTGAGATATTACGACGATACGAAATTTCATCAATTTCATCGTTCGAATAGGCGCGAAATCATGTTCGCCACCATTTTCTTACTTCGACCACGTTTCGAACAATCTTTCTTCCCATCTTTGTTATGTACTTTTAACCAAACATAGAACCCTCCTCTTCCTATCCACGTATAACTAATCGAAAATCTTTACTCCTAAAGCAGGTTAATTTTTGTTCACCTTTTCCTTATCATGAAATAAGTAGGGAGAGTATTTGGGAATAGCTATCATATGTTTTTAAACGCACCTATTCCAAAAAAGTACGAAGTTCGAAAACTTGAATATTGAACAAGAAAAAAATGATTTTGTGGATAATTTAATTTCCCTGTGTAAAGAAGTCATAATATTTTGTTATTGAAAAATGAATAAAAATTGGATCCCAGATTTAAACTTATTTAAAATTCAAGTGACCTTATCTTTTTCTAAAATTAAAGGATCAATCACTCAACAATAAAATTCAATTTTTATCAATAACTGAGTCACATTATAGCGACATTTAATAGATACAGTACGCACTGGTTAGTCATGATTTCAAATTTTTATGAAATAATTGTTTAAAAATATGGCATTTCGCATAATTCCAAATCTATTTAGTGAATGCGCAATTAAGAAATCAAATGCATAGAAGAATATGCTGAATTCTTGTTTTTGTCGACTTTTTTATAATTTGAGAATTGGAGAGAGCAAAAGAAAAGAGTTTGCCAAATAATTTTCAAAAATTTTAATCCTTAAAGCTGATCCAAACACTTATCAAAATGAGGTCAGATTTGTTAAAAATTTGGAAATCTCAAAAAATTGATATTCTTGCCATTTGAAGTTATTTGGTCTTAAAAGTTATTCGTCATAAAACTGGAAAAATTCGTAGCTAGTAATTTTTTCAAAATTTATGGTCTAGAACGTTTTTGAAAATTATATAATTATGGGTATTTCCAAATATGAATAATAAATACGTAAGGTTTAACTTACAAACCACGTGTATAGCATGGAATTGATTTGAGATTTTTAGGACTGTACAAACAAATTTTGTCCGATTTCTATGTCACAGAGTTTCCCAAAATAAGATTATTGACATCGAATAATATTTAATAGACAGGCATTCTATGATGAGAATGTGAAATTTTTTGGCATAAGATGACGTCATATACAGGTGGAATTGAAATAACTGTACAAAAACGATGACGTCACAACTAAAATGAGGCATGACGTCATTGATTTTAAAATCAAAGTATTTCCATCATAGCCGGTTTTAAGGGGGGTGTCTCAGCCTCCAAAAGCTCCTTTCCCCCCTTTTTTTTAAGTGTTTAAACAAACTTTTTGGTAATTTAAATAATTTACTATCTTTTCAACTTGACTTCATGGAACTGAAACCCCCCTCCCCCCCAGCAGGGATCCTAAAACCGGCACTGATTTCATATTCAAACGAAATTCCATTGCATGTACGTATAACTGTAATACATAATACATACATATAATAGTCTACGGTCCAATCGGCAAAAAGTGCTTTACAAACCGAAATCAGCGTGCTTTTTTGCGGGACAAAAAAAAATCAGATTGGTTTTAGTAGATATATAAGTGTCACAGCCTCGGAAGAGCGTATTTTGGATTTTTGCACCAGTATAGAGAGCTGGAGCCTAAAACCCCTGCTTTTCCCATTTTTCAAACTTGATTGCGGAAAAATAAATTTTCACATTTTGGTAGCGGACACTCCCCTCACTTCAAATATGCCAACTTCTTTGAGCAACGAGCACAATAAGATGTTAGCTTCTTCAAATTGCGATTTTTTCTCAAACTTGGCCATTTTCAACTCAAAAATGACTTTGTAGGTGCCATTATGTGGGAAAAAAAAATGAACTCAAAGCATACATGGATTCATTCCACACCTATTAAGCTGAAGTTTATGGAAAACGATTGGCACAATAGGCTATGGTCAAATTTTAAAGTTGAGAAAACGCGTCTTTCCCCCCCCCCCCCCGTTGTCAAAAATGACTAATCAATAAACTTTCAGAAATTGGGGTTGCGACCTATCAAAATGAGATAAAATTTCACAAAAATGTACACGAAAAGTTCACATTCTTGAAACAATGTACTCAACTTCAAAGACTTTTTAATCATGTCTAAAACCTAAAATTTTTCCATTTCTCAAAAGTCAAACATTCTGCACTACTCCTCCGCCATCATAACCTTTCTCTCCTATGGTAAAAATGCAATTCAATCACCATTTTCCTTGGTAACGCCGAAATGGAACGTTTTTTCATTCATTTAGCGAACGCAATTTTTTACCAACCAACGACATACTTCATCGTTGAAATATTCAAGAGGTTAAAAATGCCGCTAGGTAAAAATTCTGTTTCCCAGTTACGATATCGATTTCCATCACTCGAAGCGTGAAATTCAAGTCGTCAAAAATTTCGAAATTTTTCGACATATTTGAACACGAAATGCCACCGTTCGCTTATGAAATGGATAAAATTCGTATTTATTTTTCGCTTAATGATTTTCCTTAAATTTCTAATATCTCGAGTTTTCTTTCAAAAGGGCGAACTCACTTTGAAACGCATCTTGTTTTTGATGAAACAAGAGCACGATAATGCTACTCTCTTCTATCATATCTGTTTCCTTTGTTCAAAATTCACGAAGGATGTCTTGATGTTAATCGACAAACATGACCCGAGAATAAAAGTTTTCTCCTTTGGAGTTTCCCCTTATTTAATTACCGAATTTCAGACCAGAATGATCTACTCTATAACCGATAGGGAAAATGTTGTTGGCAAGTATTTCTCTTTCTCGGACGATTCAATTGAAAAGGTGATTCGTGAATCGCAACTGGATGTTTCAATAGATCAAATCAAATCAGTTGCTCGATTTCAATACGATCAAAATATTTTCATCAACCCGTACTTGGGCGTTTCGTATTTACAATCCTTGAAAGATGGAAGAATGTTCGCTGTAAACATATCACCCAGGTCTTTATGGATGAGTTGTATATTTAATGAGGAAGACTCAAGTGTTGTACTTAGGGTATTATCAGAAAAATTGAATAGTAAATTTAAAATGTATGTAACCATGAGGACTATGTGTACTATTCCGGAGTCATCAAGATCTCGCGAATTATATTACCCGTTATTTATATTTAGCGGATTCTTATCATGTCTCAAAGAGGAAAATAGAACTCACACTTTATTCGTATCAAATGAAACAGTCAAATATTACTAAACTATCATCTAGATTTACTATTTTTAAACAAAATTAAATTAGCAGTCTCCCAATTCTCGCAATCTAAGGAGACACTTACTGAATTTTTAGCCAAAAAATTTTCTTCAGTTTGTGTAATTTTGTCTGAAACTATGTCAGAACGATCATCATTAATGAGTGCGGATGAAATAACATATCATAATTATGTGGCTGGAATTTTCTATCATTTGGTGGGAATGGGTTATAGGATAGATAATGATAAAGAGATTGGTCCAATTAGACCGGATTCAGTTTTTATAAATGATCGCCATATACTACTCATGGAATATAAAACTGTGAAACGTGATAAAAAACGAAAGAGAGGAGATACTGTAAAATCTAAAGTTGTAACGAAGTGTAAGGCAATTGCAAAGGAAACCTGTAGTGTTCAAATTCAAATGTATGCTCCATCCGTTTCAACAAAATATCAAAAAAATGTTAAGATTCATCTAATGCTTTTTTATGTATATCATGATTCTCCTTAATAGCGTATATTCTTTTGAAAAACGTGAATACTCGGATAACGAAATTTTTAGTTCAGAGGGCTTTTTCACTGATGATGATTCGGAGTTAATAAAAAATGTAATTTCGTAAATGAAAAACCTTGTATAATTTATTTGAATATATGTATATTATAATTTTAAGTAGCATCAGAAATATGTAACTATTGTTTTTTTTCAATTTTATTATGTTTCATTTCATATTAAAATGTTTGAAAGCTAGGATTATTAGAAGTCTAAATGCGGTAACTATTAAAAATACAATCAAAATTAAAGTAGTCATTGTAATAATGAAAGTAAATTGTTCTGAATACTAATTTTTCAAATTATTTTTCATATTTTTTATTAAATTTAGTTATATTTTTTACATTAACTTTTTATTTATTGTCATTTGATGAATGGATAGTGATGTGCCGCGTAATTTAAAGCGTAAGTTACCGTTGTAAGTTACTTAACTTACCGTAAGTTACCGACCTAAATTACGTAATATTACAAAGTCATAAATTACCATTTTCTGTAATATTACCAAACTCGGTAATTTAAAAAAAATTGATCTTTTGGTTTTTTTTTCAACGCAAGTAAGCTAATCTCACGTTGTTTTTTTCAGGGACTGAAAAGGAAGAGAATTGAAAGAAAGCTACAAACTTTTGGTCGGAACGCGAATGCAGATTATTGTAACGACATATGGACGGCATTATGCAACAATGTTCTAAGTGCAATTTTCATCAAAAATGAGATGTACACATTTTTGAAATCTGTGTAGCACCCTAATTAACATACCAAAATTTTAATAATGAAAAACTATTCTTTCTAATTTAAAAACGCGAACGGAGTAACTAAAATCTCGCAACAGCAGATTTCAATTTCGCAACAGTGACCTGAAGTATTTAGTTGTATTTCTTGAAAAATTCATCTGTGGTTTATGGTAAAAAATGCAATTCAATCACCATTTTCCTTGGGTAACGTCGAAATGGAACGTTTTTTCATTCATTTAGCGAACGCAATTTTTTACCAACCAACGACATACTTCATCGTTGAAATATTCAAGAGGTTAAAAATGCCGCTAGGTAAAAATTCTGTTTCCCAGTTACGATATCGATTTCCATCACTCGAAGCGTGAAATTCAAGTCGTCAAAAATTTCGAAATTTTTCGACATATTTGAACACGAAATGCCACCGTTCGCTTATGAAAATGGATAAAATTCGTATTTATTTTTCGCTTAATGATTTTCCTTAAATTTCTAATATCTCGAGTTTTCCTTCAAAAGGGCGAACTCACTTTGAAACGCATTTTGTTTTTGATGGCACAAGAGCACGACAGTGCTACTCTCTTCTATCATATCTGTTTTCCTTTGGGTAGCATAATCCTTTAATTATTTTTTCCCAAAAACTAGTCACAACTGTATCATATTATTACACAGAGTTTCGCTTGAAAGTGATTTCTGCTATATTTCTACATTGTAACATTTCGCAGCAGAAAATCTGTTTTTAGACCTTATACGTGACTAAATATCAATATTATAATTTCAGTTGAAATTAATGTGATTATTAGAGCGAAACAAATTTCGGGTTTACCGAAAAGTGGAGAAAACGGCATCACAATGCTATTCAACAACCTCAAAAAAACTTCAAGAAAATTTCAGCTCTTCAATGCAATTATTAAGACTATCTAAAACAAGGTCAAAGCTTTTAACAAACTTGATACTTTCATAAAAATTACGTAATTTCAAAAGTCATATTTTGCAGTCCAAAGAAAGAAAATAATTTCAGCCATCATTTCTTTTTTTTTAAATTTAGGAATCTAAACTTGTTCGTAAGTTTTTTGAGAGAACATGAATTTTTTGCTATTCTTAACCCTGCACTGACAACCGGTGCGAAAAATGGCGCTACCATGTATTTTTATAAGAAAAAACAACCGGGTGCCAAAAACGGCACCTTTAATGTATTTTTAGATATTAGTGTATTATCCACAGTCAGATTTTTCCCCAAGTGGATTCAAACAGATTGTAGGTTGTCGGCTACCATGATATATTTTATTCTTGACAAAATATATGTGTGTAAGTAGCTAAGTACATTACAATTTTTTAAATCTTCTAAATATATAAAAATGCATGTTGGTGCCATTTTTGGCATCCGGTTGTTTTTCCTTACAGAAATGTACAGAGGAAGGATTGCGTCTTCGAATTTCGATTGCAAATATTTTCGTCTAAATCAAACTCGTACTGTGTAACACACCAATAAATAGCCCAACTGTCATTTATTATGAAAATGGTCACAATTGGAGTTTCTTCAAAAATTTGAAAAAATGCTCAGACCTTTGAACAAAAAAAAAAAAAAAAAAAAAAAAAAAAAAATTGGAGAACTAACATTTCTACCACTCTTGGTTCTTGGACAGTGGTGCAGTCAGAAGACGTTTTGATGGTCTAGACCCCTTCCCAAAGCCCATAAATTTCAGATTCTTTTTGATTATTTGTTCAATTAATCTAACTTGCGCCTGCTGACCACCAGGGATGGGAATCTACGCGTAGAATAACCTATTCTACACTTTGTGTAGAATAGACAGTGTTGTAGGAACAAACATATGTCTGTTCTTGTTCCTGTTCTCGTTCCTAGAAAGACTCAGTCATTTGATTCTGTTCCTGGTCGTTCTTATTCTTAATGTTTCAATTGTTCTCGTTCCGTTCTTCGTTCTTTCAATTCTTTACAATCTTGTTCTCGTTCCGTTCTTCGTTCTAACATTTCTACCACTCTTGGCTCTTGGACAGTGGTGCAGTCAAAAAAAAAAAAAAAAAAAAAAATTGGAGAACTAACATTTCTACCACTCTGGCTCTTGGACAGTGGTGCAGTTTTTGATGGTCTAGACCCCTTCCCAAAGCCCATAAATTTCAGATTCTTTTTGATTATTTGTTCAATTAATCTAACTTGCGCCTGCTGACCACCAGGGATGGGAATCTACGCGTAAAATAACCTATTCTCTACAGACAGTGTTGTAGGAACAAACATATGTCTGTTCTTATTCCTGTTCTCGTTCCTAGAAAGACTCAGTCATTTGATTCTGTTCCTGGTTCGTTCTTATTCTTAATGTTTCAATTGTTCTCGTTCCATTCTTCGTTCTTTAAATCCTTTATGGTCTCGTTCTTGTTTGTTCTTCGTTCTGTTTTCGTTCTTCAAACTTCTTCTCCTTTTTTTTTTGATAACGTGTTTATGGTTTATGTTGTTGTTGAAATTTCTCTGTTCTTGTTGTTCTTCGTTCCCGTTCTCGGGTTTGTTCCTACAACCCTGAGAATAGATGTAGAATGAGTAGAATGTGTAGAATGCGTAGAATGAGCGAAATTTCCATTTAAAAAGCCAAAAACCAGAATAATTTTACCGCTTTTTCTGTGTTCAATCCCTTAATTATTCTCCATCACGTGCAAGTATCAATTTACTGTCAACGTGTTAACGAGAAATATTCCAAATATTTGAAAATTAAATTAATATTCGATGTCAACAATTTATTCTAAAGTTTAGAAACGACAAACGAACAGCGATAGTGTTACAATTACCACTGATTTAATGTAGGTATTGGAGCATGTGTAATTGGTAATTCGATTTGAGAATTGAGATCGAGGGTGAGGTGAAGAGTAATAATGACTAATGATGTAATGATTCCTTTCGTTTAGAGAACTCGTTCTATTCATTAGGAAAAACTTGAACAATAAGTGATAAAAATAAAATCCATATTTAATTCAGCAAACTTATTATCAATTTTTCAATTACCAACCACAATGTTAATTTTTTAGTATTCTACTTACTCTACTCATTCTACGTAGAATAGAAAGCTATTCTACATGTCTCATTCTACGCGTAGAATAAATAATATTTTACGCCTTTTATTCTAAATCCCAACCCTGCTGACCACACCGCTCTCGTTTGTTTTGTGATTCACATCATAATATCACTCGCATTAGTTCATCATACTCATAGTATCGTTCACCCTTCACTATAATATGATCATAATATAAATTTACTTTCCCGTTTTCTGTACAATAATTTCTTAGGAATAAAAATAATCAAGTTAAAAATAAAAAACGAATAAAATTCATTATTTTGGTAAATATAAAAATAAAACAAAACCATTAAAAACTCAAAGTTTGAATTTTGTATGCGAATAAATTTTAATTTAGTTAGTTCCATAAAGTGTTAATTCGATATATGCTTATGAAGCAGTCTCATTGCAATAACCACACAATTATAAGAGAGAATTGGGCATTTAATAGTCGATTTTCGTGTAATGTGCGTATATACATACTCATCAGCGCTTACAGAGTGGAAATTTCGTAAGTGCCAGCATAAGTTTCGTTTTTGGGTAAACTCTCTACCTCAATAACAGCATAAACTATGCGTTTTTTCCGTATCTCCCATTATTACAATGAATAACACAACAATTTAATGCATTAAACTATTAAAATCATAACACGGTGTTTGTTAATCAATATTTAAAATTTTAGAGACAACAGACTCATAAAATGTACCAAATGACCTTTCTAGCAAACTTAATGAACAAACGACTCCCACCCAAGGTAGCGCGGTATGGTCAATAGACACAAGTTTAATGTAAATGAATGCGAGAGCTCAATAACTTCTCAATTTAAATTTCGAGTTTTGATTGTAAAAATTTTATTTTGCGCCTCACACATAATGAATAAAAAATTAATGATAAATAAGAGGACCTAGAATGTCACATAAAAAATTTTAATACATTTTTTTTAACCATACGAAACGCCTGAAATGACTGAGAATAATTAGATCACTGAATTTAATTCATTCCGACATAATGAGAATATAGCGGAAACGTGGAAATCGATGAGAGAATAAACTCAGTAAACATAAAAATTTACAAGAATGAACAATTGGACATTATGAAAAGTAATTTCAAAGAACTTGAAAAATTATTAAAAAATATTACAACCCATTCAGATACCCTCGTTCATCGTCGTTACTTAGCACAAATGAAGTCATTATACGTATATTCCACTAATTAATAGGTTTTCGTTATAGGTACTTGAGAAGCGATGAAAAAACCCAATTATATTGCGACGTCGTACCATTGGAGAACAAATTACTTAGAAATCGAACCAACAACCCAGAGGTCGTTTAAAATATACTATTTATTCCTCTTTTCATAAACGAATTACTACATTATTTGTAGAATCTACCGGATCAATTAGCTAATTAAATTAAACCAAAGTCGTAGAGTTTTTCTCAACTCAAACGTAAACCTGATATCAGTAAAATATGAATGACAAACCGAAAGATAAAAACGATGTCGCGAACGTGGCTTTTAGAACGTTTCCAAATGGAAGCCAATTGTAGGAATCTTCCTTTGACCTTTCCAACGGTACCATCATTATACTGAGGGATGAGGCGCGCGTTGCGTCTACGTGGGCGTCGAAGCTTTGCACGTGGGGAGACGAAGCGAAGGGACTAGATGAGGATGAATACTGCGTAATAAAAACCCAACGCGTGGGGAGATGAAAGAAATTCGAGAACGAGAAACGAGCTTCCAACTTTCCTAAGGTAACGTTAGGCGACGTAGGGAGAAAACTTTCGTCGCAGATGCGAGAGAGCGTATTTACGATAACTTTAAAACTTCGCCATTAATATCGCGCTATTCTCCCGTATTAAATAAATATTTCGCAATTCAACAATGGCTTTCGGCTTGGAATGCACAAAAAAGTGCTTATAGAAGGGGTACATTCGATATCGCAAAACAGGCAAGCTCGAATAACGATTTTAAAACGCATAGATGTTACTTTTTTAACGTAGCATCACAGGTAAAATTTTCCAACACGTGATACGATTTGTTGATGAGTTAAAAATAACACGCCTCGCGATTACCGTAAAGGAAAAGTGGTATAAACAAATTATAGACAGTTTTATCGCGTAATTCGTAACTCCGTACAAAAATATTCTAAATTATGTTTCGTGTTTTCGATACGATAGTAAGGGGATTCACATTTAAATAAATATTTATCATTGGTACTTGCGAGTGTTACATAACACGATTTCAACGATATTTCATGTAGTATTTCTCCGAAGAAATTTCTATTTATGAATTTCGATCACGATGTAATAAATTAGTGATTTTAATCGAAAAATTAGACGAAAATATCAATTGATTACTTTTCATTGAAATTCAACGTACTTGTGAAAAAAAGTAATTAAAATTTTTTCACTTACCATCGCCGGTACATGCATAATAAACCGCGTAATCTCACATTACAGCCCGAAAAAAAAAACCTAAAGCTCATTGTAGTTTGCTTTTTACACTCGTAGAGCAAACGTAATAACGCAACCGCTTTGACCAGAAAGCGAAAGCTGTAGGAGAAAAATTACGGCGACCTTGACCGTGCCACGCGCTTTTCATTATCGATTTTTTCTCTAGCTTTACTCGTCCGTCGTGAAAATTTCCGAACACCCCATCGGTGTTGTGTAGCCCTGGCGAACCTCCTACGAATTCGGCCCTCTTACGAAGCTCTTCGTCCTCGATTGATTTAACTATTCTCTCGTCTCTTTACTCCTCGTTAACTTGTTTTCTTTTTCGCTTCAACAGTGAGAATAATTCTGTACGTTTTCGTATGCATAGTAATACCATTTTTCTGACGTAATAACCATCATTCCGAGAGTATTTCATGTAATACGATGTATTTACGTTTCTCGTTCGTTTCTAACTATTTCTTAATTAAAAATTGAGAAGAATTTAATTTCTTCGAAGCATTTCATACGTATGCGAAATAATATGAGATAAATGAATAACAGAAATTTCTTTTCTCGAGGTAGATGTAAATGAAATAACGTATTCATGTTGTCCTACATCGTTGTTTGTAAATTTGATAATTTTAAAATATTACAAAGCTGAACTTCATTCGCGAGAAATTCATCTGAAATTCATGAGCACGCGAACAATCGCATGATACAACACTGTGTAAAAGAATTATTACAATCCATCCATATGTCTATAAACGAGTTCATCTATGAATTTATTTTGTACCAGAGATGAATACCCTTCATGAATGCTAATAGTCTGTTGTATGACACTCATAGCGTTTCCTCAATAGGGCATCGAAGATTGATAGGTATTTTCATTATCACCCTTATAATAATTGAGGTCTTGCGAATAATTTTCTGCCATGGAACGAAGAGCCAGAAGTTGATGAAAATCTATAGTAACACTTGTTCGAAATGTTATCCACGAACGGTTTCATTTTGTCCTTTGAATTTCAATGCATTGAAGTAACGTAATACGATAAATCGACGTTGAAACACATAGTGGACGAACGGAAAGAAGATGTTTTACTCTGTGAGTTCACCATATAAATCTTGTTCACCAATGGAAGATGTAAGTTTTATTATAAAACTGCAAGTTATATCCTTTCTTTGTGAATGGCGATATAAAATAACTTATAAATGTTTCATTCCATTGATTGATTCACGAAGAAGCAGGTGCCGACATGAGATTGCTCACATAATGATGAAATACTACAAGTAAATAACTTACCTCGATCGAACTGCTTTCCATCAGGATCGATATCTTTAACATTGAAAATATCTTCAAACAATACTCCGGCCATTTTAAATTAACGGAAAATATAGAAGATAAAATGACTTAAAGGAAAACCGTAAAGAAAATTTCGAAAATCCAAGTACCGATTTTTCAAATTTGAACAAAACAAAACTGAATTTCATTGGATTTCATGAAGAGTAATGTAGTCAGCTTCAAATATTCATGATCCAAGGAAATAATTACGTCTTTTTTTGATTGATTCAGTTCTAATGGGTGAAATTTTTAATATTTTAAATAACATATCTCATTGAAATCTGATTAAAGCAAATTTATTCGTATGATTTCTATAATATAAAATAAAATGTAAAATGATGACTAATACGGTATTATTGAGTAATCGGCAACGCCACGTGAGTTTTAGTACAGCGTTACCAATACACAAAAAACATGAAAATGTTGAACTGTAATCAAAGTTTTTTATTAGGATTTTATTCATAATTTCACAAAATTTCCGCATAAAAATATGAAATTGAGTTTATAAATAAATTTTTGAAGTAATAATTTGATAACTTGTTCATAGTGTTCTGAATACAATTTTTCAGATTTGTTGATCGAGGGAAATTTATCTTGAATAAACAAGGTTAAATTGGTTTCGTGTTTTGCGTTTGTGTTATAGTACAAAAACATGATAAAAACTAAAAGTTTTCCTCTAATAAATTAGAGATTTTTTGAAGAAAATTCTTAAACTTCTTCATTACGAATAAGTAATTTGTGAGGTATAGAAGGAAGAATGGGAAACGTAATATCTTGCATCTACTGATATTCAAAATCTTGTATGTAATTGTTTATAATTTTACTATCACTAAATGATAGTTACTCCACGAATACAGATTGGAATGTATAATTTTGTTTCCGGTTGAAGGAGAATGATGTTTCAATTTGAGCGATAACTTATTAGTTTACGAAAACAACTATGGATAGTTCTCGCACTTTACCTCCTCGCAAAAATTTGACACCTACCAGGATGAGCAAACAGTACTTGAGTCCTTTGCAAACCCTTCTTCAAATGGGGTTTCAAAGGCATAGAGCGTAAATGTTTCTTTATTATCATCTCTATTAGCTATTCTTGATTTTTATTCACAACGATAATTAATACGTCAATTTCAGAGAGAAAGCTTTAGCTGCCACTGGTCATAGAGGCCCTCAGTTGGCAGCGGATTGGTTGTTAGCCCATGTTAACGATCCAACTTTAGATCTGCCATTTCCTCGCGAATACGTTTTATATGCTTGTCCCCATGGAGAATTTCTACAGCAATTGGAGCTTTTTTGGGAGAAAGCCCGTGAAGAATGTGGTTGGAATGGTGCATTGAATTTTATTCCTCATGTGACATTGGTTTCTTTTTTTAAGGTTAATGAATTACCAGTGTCAATGTAAGACTTGATTTGAATTGTGGATTTCTTTATTTTTATATTTTTTCATGTTAGGCTCCTGATGAATGTTCATTACAACTGGTTCAAACTTTGGAACAAGTTGTGAAACAAGAATTAGAAACAAAAGATTCTGATGATGGTTTCAATCTTGAGCCTTATATATCTCCTAATTTTATGGGTTTGTTCATCTCTGAAGACAATTCCACCATTTTAAAAAGGATTGCCATGCAATACGTAAAAGAAGTTTCAAATGCAAGTACGTGATATACATTTGAAACCAGTTGAATGAGATGGACTTTTGTGAACATCTGAACATCACTAGCTACCAAATCGTTGTGTGTAATTCAAGTATGAGTGATGATTCGAGTTTACTGTTCGATGACAATGAGCTGACAGGCCATGATGCTGTTCAGATCTGTCTGAACTGTGTGACCATATCTGTACGTACGTACAAACTGCATACGAACAAAATTCGGTGGTGGCTGGACCGGCAACGAATAATGAACGCAGATCATTATACGACAACATCATGGCCAATGATATTTGAATATCTCAGGTTGTACCGTATATAGATAACAGTTATATTACTGATTCTCGAGTTCCCTTCAAACTGCGAATGTCCGTCTATATACCTGTACACTGTAATTACCTGAACGTAGTGGTTATTCATCGATTTTTGTTTTTCAGTTATTAACGACAATTATGAACAATTAGATGCGATAGCCACATGTTTTCCATGGTGCACCAATGCCACTAGTAGATTTTCAATTTTACCCAAAAATATGCAATGTAAGATATCGAAAGGAATTAATACTGCCCACCAATCGATATTTTCAACAAAATTAATACCGGGAATTTATTTCAGCTATTTCTTTAGAGCCTCACGTAAAATCTTTGCATTTGACTCTGGCATACCAATTTCAACCTGAGCATTTTGAGAAATTAAAACAGCTAATTCAAACTACTATTGATACGAATTTATTGACATATTGGGAAATTCGATTATATTCGAGGGATACGAGAGTAGCCGGCAAACAAGTATGAATAATATGTCGATTTTTTATTCTGCACTTTTTCTTTATAATTACCAATAAAATTGTTTATATTAGGTTTATAAAGTTATTTACTCTCATTTGCCGAAAGAATCTGACGAACTGGAATTGAGAATTGGTGATTTCATCTATGTTAACGAAGATGCCGTGTCCAGTTCACCTGATGGTTGGGTCGAAGGAACATCTTGGCTTACTGGTGAATTCCCAACTTTTATTTAATTAATTTAACGAATAACCGAATGAACTTTCCTTATTGCCTTTGAATTTTTATATGAATTACTTTCTTTGAAGCGACTTATATATGAAATTTCAATTTACTTCTTTAATTGTGTGTACTAACTTCCTTTGACCTTGGTTACTTATCTATATATAGATAAGCTTGCAACTTTTTTTTTATCTTCGTGTAACTCGTTTTGTTAAAACTTGTAATATCCTGATATATTTCACCATGTTTCCGTAAGTTTTACCTGTTATCTTGCTACCTTGAAATATTGGCATTTATCCAAGTCAGAGATGCTACAGTCAACTAAAATCGTTTAGTTAAAATTCATTGTTGGTGATTAATTACTAGTGATTCATACAATTCCGAATGATACAATAATATAACCCTTCAGTTATTTTTGTTTGATTAACGTCGAGTTAACTAACCTACGTATTAGTTAACAGATATCGAACGATTAACGCATTACTTTTGAACTATATTTATAGCTAGATATCGTGCCAATGCGTGTATAGTGAAATATTTTTTCATTATTAATTTTTCAAGTACTCTTAGTATCGAATATTCAACGAATTTTTATTGAATATAGGTTGTTCGGGACTTTTTCCGTTGAATTATACGGAACGAACGGCTGAAACCGACGCTTGGACATTGCACAAGTAAATATTAAGAAATTGAAAGGTTTCCTCGATACCAAATTGTCTTTCCAATTTATTCAACTTATAGATCAGTACCTTTGTTTGAACAAGAAGTCGAAGTCGATCCTACTGACGTTCAGATATCTAATTGTTTGGGTGATACAGAAATGGCTAGTTACGATAACGCAAGTACCGCTTCATTGTGTTCCTTAACAACGAATGATATCGATAATAATCCTGGCACTCAGGTAAGCTATTGAATATGTTTCCTTCGTTTCTAACATTTTGAGATTAGCTATTTTATTTTAATGTTTTCGTGTTTCAAAACTCCTAGAGTCAAACCGAAATTTTCATTATGCGCCATGGTGAACGCGTAGATTTTACGTTCGGTAATTGGATTCCTAATTGTATCACAGCAGATGGTAAGTTTACCGATTTACTCTAGCTTTTTTTAGTTGTTTTTATTTAAAATCCGTAGCCATTTCAGCTTACTTGATTGAAGGAGGAGAGGGCGAAAAGAGAGTCTTCAGATCTTTGCGTTTCTAATAATTTTGTAACTATATTGTAAAAATGCCCAACTTTTTGATATGCTATATTTTCTCTTACTTGGTAAGGCTGACGGATATGGATGAAAATCCTCAGAGAATTTGGTAAGCAACTCTTCATGTGAATCAGCCGGATTAGACTTCGATATACTCAAATAGCTAAAAGTTGATAAATATGGGTTCATGTAATTATTTTTGACAAGAAGTACTATATTTATTTTGAATTCATATTCTTGGGTGCTTTTGAAAGGAATAGGTAGAGGTTTTTAGTGTTGGTAGTGGTTGGGAGCATGAAAAAATTGGTAAATCTGCTTGCAAATTTGAACAAACTCTCATTAAAAACTCAATTCAAGTAATCCATCATGCCTACTTACATTTTTTTCGCTCTCTTCGAACTATGATAATTCTAGGCGTTTTTGTATTCTAGGTAAATACGTGCGTAAAGACTTGAACATGCCAGTTTCTCTTCCCAAAAGGCAGAGTTTTCCGAATTGTTTCAAGGAAGATACACCTCTCACCAACATCGGTGTTTTAGAAGCACAATTAACCGGCGAAGCGTTGAAATTAGCAGGTGTTAGTCTTCGATATGTTTACTGTTCGCCAGCTTTGAGATGTGTTCAAACTTGTCACGGAGTCTTAACCGGTGAGTATTTTTTTTTCAAAATACATATTTCTTGTTATTTACCAATTTTAATGTAAATCTTACAAATAGGCTTAGGAATAGCTGATACGATGCCTATGAAAATCGAACCCGGGTTATTCGAATGGTTGCTCTGGTACATAAATAGCTTTCCAGAATTCATGACTAATAATGAATTAATCGCTGCGGGTTATAATATTGATACGAATTACGAACCGCTGATACCTCGCGATAAATTGAAGAATGATGTAAAAGAAACATGCGAACAGTATTATCAACGTAATTACGAAGTCGTCAAGAGTATTCTTGCGACAGTTGAAGAACAAGGTATAATATTTACTTCCAGTAATTTGAGATTCCACAAACACACGTTTAATTTTATATATTTATTTTTATAGGTGCTGGTCACATTTTAATTGTGGCTCACGCTTCATCATTGGACACATGTTCTAGGCAACTAGTCGGTTTAGAACCTCGCAAAGAAGATTGCATGAATAAAATAATGGTTAAAGTACCTTACTGTAGCTTAGTACAAGTACAAAAACAAAATTCGCAATGGAAAATTTGCGAGAGTCCTGTACCATGTATCAGCCATTCACTGAATAAACGCTTCGATTATAGAATATTGATAAATCCTGACGAATAAATATCGGTACATCGTTGAGATTTAGTCACAGCTTTTGCACTTTTCATCGTGAAACTTTGTATTTACCATTTTGCAGTACATTGTGTCCAGTTTCAATGTATGTTTCATGCGATATTGCAATTCCATATTTCTATCAAAGTATCATCGTTGTTATTTTACCTACAAAAATGTTAATGGACTGAGTTTGTAGAGTTACATTATTCCATTTTTCAGGATACTTATCGAATTTTAATTTTTGTTACTTTTTAATTGGCATTAGTTTAATGATGAAGATTTTATCATTATTTTGTTAAAATATATAATGTTCAAAATTTATCCTTGTTTCTTTTACGCTTGACTTCAGATGTTGCTTTTCTTTTCTGTACTATAGCATAATATACAATAATTTAGGAAGCTTAACATGTGTAGCTTTCTCTTTCAATGCTAAGCATATCATTCTCAGTATTCTCAAATTTCACTCGTTTCCATAACGAAACTTGTGAAATGAAGTAACCAAACTTTTTTTTCAAACCAATATCCAACAAGGTGAAGAAAACAATGATGCAACAGATTTCATTCCTTTGAGAATGTTTTTTAATTCTTCAATATCTGCTTGCTGAATGAAGAAAAAGATGCATTTCTTTTTCAACTTAATATCTTCATTCTATTGCTTTGCATCTATAGTCTCATCTTAATGCAATTTTTATTTTCACAAAAAAAAAAAAAAAAAATGAATAACAAATCATGAAAAAACAACAATATAATAAAGTTAAAAAAATGTGATTTTAAATGCAATTAACTAGGTATCTCAAGAAAGCGGAATGTTTCCGTCTAAATTATTAAAAACTAAAAATATCTTCTTGCTCAGTTCAGGTCCAATTCTTCTACATGATGTTAATGGACCCTGAGAACGTCGAACCTACCATAAAAAACATGGTTATTTTTCGATTATATTTTTTTTCCACAATAAAATCCCACTAAATTATATCTTAAAGAAATACGGGTACAAAGTAAGTTTTACTAACCGGTATATCTTGAAGCAATAATTCAGCTTCTTTGCGATCCTTACATTTGTCATATGCCTATTAATAAAAATAAAAATGTTAATTATGCATACAAACATGAATTGAATATACATAAAAGTGATGAGTTTTCTGACTTCGATTAAAGCTTGAGGGGAATTATATTCGGCAACAATAGATTGAGCTACATCAAAACCAACATTGGGAAATTGACATATTTGCTGTTGCCAAAGACGTAATAATCCATTTCCGTCATTGTCTACTTTGACACTTTCTTTAGAATCAGCTGTGGCGTACCAATCAGTGTTTTCGTGTTTTCTATTTCGATCCATCCTATAAAATGGAATATTTTTCAAAAGAACGAAAGTATGCGACAAGAAGTATAAAGGAAAATTATCCACTTAAAAGGTAATTCCGCTAACGATTTGGTATATTGACACACAAACAGTCCTAGATCCTGACCGGATTCTACAAATCTGCACTGTACATCATATAAAAGTTGCAGTTTCGTGGCTGATGTTTCAACTTGTACTCGTGTTAAAGAAGGAGAATTCAACAGAAGATCCTCTTTTTTTTTACTTTTTTGCTGAATATTCTCTCCTTCGGGATGACTGTTTTTCTTCAACTGACGATTTTTTAAAGTTTTCTGAAATCTTTAATGAACATTAATTCATTAATTATGGATATATAAAAGAAGGTGCATGCAATTTACCTGAAATATTCTTCAATACCGAAAATGACTAGAGTTATTTTGAAATTAGGATATTCACGAATGTAATGTTCAACTTCATTGCTTATCCCATTTGATGCTATCGAATTGATTAATTCGTTCCATGGCCATATTACTAGTAAATAATTTTCTAATTTTTCGCTTTCATTTTCCAACTTTAAAAAGAATGAGGTAAAGCTAGTAAATTTGTTAAAAAGCTTATTTCCAAGGGTCATTGATTTACCTCTTTCATCCATAAAATGGAATGAGAAAATTTCATTTTTTCCACTTTATACCGAATTTCTGCTGCTTGCAATGACACAAGTAGTTCTCCTCCAAATTTACAATTCGTTAAATCGGAATCGAGTAGAACACTAACGTACTATAAGAAAATTAAGAACAACAGATATGGCTTTTATACCAATTTACAATACTACGTTTATGTTTTTTGGTTGTGACTACAAAATAAAACCTTGATACATTCTCCTGGCTTCAATCGTTTGAGTAACTCTGCAGCTTTTTTCCTCTCCTCTTTTAGACGTTTTTTTTCCTCTGCAATTCTACGTTTCTCTTCCTTCAATTTTTCTTTCTCTTCTTTATTTTTTTGAGATTTTTTACCCTAGAAAAATTCATCAATGTTCGGCGATTTAAAAAAACGAGTATATAGACGACAAAACAGCAAGCACTTCAGTGTAAACGTAATTTTGGCTACCTTGTCGTGAGATGCTTGACTTGAACTCGTAGAAGCTGCTGAATTGGTATTGAAAATCAACTGGTCCGTTTCGAAGTCACTGTCATGTTCCGGTTCGCTATCGGATAATGAGTATAGTAACGGGCTCATCATGAAAAATGAGCGAAATGAAAAAGAACATATATATTATATATATGTATTTAAATAAGGGAAGATTAAAGATAAGCCTGAAAATTTTATGACATCATATTAGCCATGCATTGCATACATTTCAGTGATTCAAGACTTCTTGTTTGCAAAAATTCCATACATGCAATACTGGAACGCAAATTAGCGATGATAATTCTGAAACATTTCGTATCAAAATTTTGAACTTGACGACCATAAAAACCAATCTAGTTTTAGTACGGCACAAGCAACAAGTTGACTGTTGACAAGTTATGTGTGAACCTTCTTTTACAAGCTACTAGCGGCGCTAGTAGCTAGAATCAGCGCTTGCAAAAAAGTAGCTTGTACGCTTGTAAAAAAGCCTCGTGAAAACCCCGTTATCACTGCTGGGCGCGTTCAGGTTTTTTTTGAACGGCGTTCGTTCCCGTTCAATGAAATTCTCAAATTTGACGTTCACGTTCCGTTTCGTTCACTGGCCAAAAACTTCCGTTCCGTTCAGCGTTCCGTTCAATTATTTCCAAAATTTCACGCGTTCCGTTCCCGTTCACATTCATGAACGCTTCGTGAATAGACGATTATATTGAACCAAATTGAAATTCTTCAAAACATCTGCTTTTCACTTTTACTAAACGCAATTCAACATTAAAATAACGAATAATTAACAGTCAGCCAATCACGCCACGAGAAGTACACCGAATGAATAGTGATAGTGAATACCACGACACAAAACTTGAGAAAGACGAAGTGAAGAAATAGAAAATTGAGAAAAAAAACTAAAAAGGGTAAAAAGACAAGTTTTTTCTTGAACGATAAATGAACGGCGTTTAAAATTTACGTTCAAGAAAATAAAACGTTCCGTTCCGTTCCGTTCCAACATTTATATTTATCCTTCCCGCTCCGTTCATCGTTCGTTCAATTGATAAGAGAATCTCACCCGTTCCGTTAGAACGCGCGTTCCTGAACGCGAACGCGCCCAGCAGTGCCCGTTATACGCTCATGACTCATGACTCAGGTAGCCTGACCGGGCCTAATCTTTTATTTCTCCGCAAGCTGAAAATATCGTTAGTTTGGTATGTTTTATGGTATGAAATTCGGTTTTGTAAATTGTTTGCGGTTTTCCTGCAGTTTATATCGTGTAAGAAAACAACGTATTGCAATTTGTGTTTTTCGCATTCAAATTTTATCCCATTTTATCCTGAATTTATAATAGTTAGTTATTTTACTTTTATACCTTTTCGTCTTAACATATTCAGTAATTCTCCAACATGGCAACAAAACCTAAATCAGAAATGACTCCTGAAGAACTTCAAAAAATGGAGGAAGAAGAGTTCCAAACTGGACCTCTATTGCTTCTAACAGAAAGCGTGCGAGGAAACACGCAGGTATTAATTCAGTGCAGAAATAACAGAAAGCTTTTAGGCCGCGTCAAAGCTTTCGATCGTCATTTCAATATGGTTTTAGAGAACGTTAAAGAAATGTACACGGAAAAACCACGGACCGGCAAAGGTAAAAAAAAAGCGAAACCAGTGAACGTTGATAGATACATTTCAAAAATGTTTTTGCGTGGAGATTCTGTTATATTAATTATTAAAAATCCTTTGTTACATACTCAATAAAATATTTTTAAGTAAAAAGTATTGAATTATCATTGTAAAATACTGCACCGAATATTACATTGGATTCGCCAAAGATGTTTGTAACTGCTTGTGACATTCCAAAAATGTTTGATATGAGAGGTAAACAATTAGGAATGAAGGTTTATCAATTTCTGTGTTTATCCGACTACTAATCGTGGAAAGTTCATACCCACACTGTAATACATTATCGATCATTGTGACGCAAATATAAGTGATGAAGTACAGATAAGGATTACTACAGTCTCGTTGAGGAAAATTTACGTACACCACTTTTTTGTTAGTTCTGTCATTCTATTATTATAAGTTTGAAAATAAATAAACAAATTCGAAGTCGAGAATTGATGAATTATATTACTACCATAGACATAGGCAAGTATAAAAAAAATACAACGTACACAAAGACAGCTTAATAAAAATTAAAAAGGAATCAAAAATATGAAATAAATGCAATTCAGAATCATACTAGCTTCAACACATTAGTAATGACATAGATACTTTTGGTAAAAAATTACAGTAAATAGCCTTAAAACATACACGCAATAAATAGAAGCAAACGTTTAATCAAAAAAATTAATTTCCCTCGACATCTTGTTCTTGCTCATCTTCAAATTCGGCATCTTCATCAGCAGTTGCTTCTTGATATTGTTGGTATTCAGATACCAAATCATTCATGTTGGATTCGGCTTCAGTGAATTCCATTTCATCCATACCCTCACCAGTGTACCAATGTAAGAAAGCTTTACGACGGAACATAGCGGTAAACTGTTCAGAAATTCTTTTAAATAATTCTTGAATAGCGGTAGAGTTGCCGATAAAGGTAGCGGACATTTTTAGGCCTCTAGGGGGGATATCGCATACGGCTGTCTTGACATTATTAGGAATCCATTCTACGAAATAGCTGGAATTTTTGTTTTGAATATTCAACATTTGTTCGTCAACTTCCTTCATTGACATTCTTCCTCGGAATACAGCTGCAACTGTCAAGTATCTACCATGTCTAGGATCGCAAGCAGCCATCATGTTTTTGGCATCGAACATTTGTTGCGTTAATTCTGGTACAGTTAATGCACGATACTGTTGACTGCCACGTGAGGTTAAGGGTGCGAATCCAGGCATGAAGAAGTGAAGACGAGGGAAAGGAACCATGTTCACGGCTAGTTTTCTCAAATCAGCATTCAATTGACCGGGGAAACGGAGGCACGTAGTGACTCCAGACATGGTAAGCGAAACAAGATGATTCAAATCTCCATAAGTTGGAGTAGTTAACTTTAATGTTCTAAAGCAAATATCATAAAGAGCTTCGTTATCGATGCAGTAAGTTTCATCAGTATTTTCAACCAACTGATGTACCGAAAGGGTGGCGTTGTAAGGTTCAACAACCGTGTCTGAAACCTACGATAAGATTCAAAATTATTAAACCACAAAAACAAAAAAAAACTGAATTTGGAATTTTAATGAAACAAAAATACTTACCTTAGGAGATGGAACTACAGAATAAGTGTTCATAATTCTATCGGGGTATTCTTCACGAATTTTGGAAATCAATAACGTACCCATGCCAGAACCGGTACCTCCACCCAAAGAGTGAGTCAACTGGAAGCCTTGCAAACAATCACACCCTTCGGCTTCTTTTCTGAAGGTAAAAATAGTCGAAATTGAACAAATCTCTCTCGACACTCGAAAAAACAAAAATGTAATACTCTACCTCACTACATCGAGTACGGAATCAACTAATTCTGCTCCCTCTGTGTAATGACCTTTGGCCCAATTATTACCAGCTCCGCTTTGTCCAAAAACGAAATTATCAGGTCGAAAAATCTGTCCAAATGGACCAGCCCGGACTGAATCCATAGTTCCTGGCTCAAGATCAACTAGGATAGCTCGAGGAACATATTTGCTACCTGAAAATGTTTGATCGTTTATTTATCGTACGTAGAGGGTGTATTAGAATAGTTTTTTAAAAACTATAGTCGTTACCGGAGGCTTCGTTGTAGTATACATCAATGCGTTCAAGTTGTAAATCAGAATCGCCATGATAAGTGCCAGTAGCATCGATGCCATGTTCGTCGGAAATGATTTCCCAAAACTATAATCATTGAAAACATTGCGTTCATAAAGTTATTTATTCAGTGAAAGGAAAGCACATGAGGCATCAATCTTGAATACTTCAAGTTGAATTAAGAAGTAATTAAAATCTTTCAAATTTCGTAAGTAAAGAGCAATATCTACCACAAAAAAATCATGGTAAAAAAGTTTAACAGCAATAAGAGATGAAATGAAAATTGAATACGTATTTACTTTAGCTCCAATTTGGTTACCGCATTGTCCAGCTTGAATGTGCACAATTTCACGCATTTTGAATAATCACAATTCTATTAGCAGCGACGAACTGACGATAATTAATTGCTCTGCACAATTTCAGTATTCAGCAACCACTTTGAGCAACAAATGACAGAACTTCAGAATGAAAAATTCACAAGATTTCAGATGAGCTTGCCAACAAGATCAGCTAGAACAGAGATGAGCCGTTGAACTTTTTCGATGACATCATCAGCAATTTCATTTCAAATACTCGAGATTTCGACAAACGAGAAACGCAAGGTATGGAAACAACAGGAAACAAGCAAAAAAAATTACCCCAAATTTCACTTGGAAATATTAAGGTTGCGTTTTTTTTGTTTATTCTTTTTGGTTGTCTTTTCCTTGTGAAAAATTTTGAATTTTTCTTTGATTTTAGATTTTAATAAAATAATTGTTCATTTTTTCAACCAGAAAACATATATTTAATCAAAAAACGAAGAAGAGATTTATTATAGAATTTCACAGATAGTCTTGGCTACACTGATGAAGAAAAATCATTGTTTTCTACTTCCGCAGCGCTAGTTACATGAAGGAAAATTTGCAATGACCAATGAATTATCTTGAAAATTAAAAAATAGTAAAAATATATCAGATCAAACACGCAATTTTTTATTAAATGTCAATCAAGAATAATCTTAATTATGAAATTATATTGAAAAAAACTCAACAATATAAATAAAAATCAAAACTTTTTGATTCCAACCTATCGGATGACATAAAAATGTAAAATGAGATCAAATGAGATATAAAGATCAATACAATTTATAACGGTTGAAAAAATAAAAATATGAGCAAGCGTGCAAATAAGCACATTTCTTTATTGTAACACTGGGCATCTCTATGTCACAACAAGAAGAAATAATTAACTCATTGTCATTACAAAGTCTTGCTCCATAATTTTCAAAAATGAACATTTGGAACTCGTATCAAAATATTTTGTAGGCTATAATAGTATTTGCTTCTTAGTTCTTAATAATGAATGCACATGTACATTGCTTTACTAAAACCCTAAAACAAAATATTGATTCAAAGTTAGAAAAAAAACAACCCGAGTTATCACATTACGTAGAAAGCACCTTACCATTGATTATAGTATCAGTAATAGCTAGTTACCTCGATTTTCATTTCTGTAATGTGAAACCGTGTTCAATATCGAACCGAGAAATTTTCACCAATTACATCTTCATGGGCTTCACTTACTGACATGAATACGCTTCGCTCCCAAAAAACTAAATTATTTCTTCTCATATATCCGGGTTTTGCTTTTGAACGAAAAAATCTTTAAAATCACATCGCAAATTAATCACCTAAGCAAATATATCAAGTAATGCCTAGTCGCTTCACTTAGACCTACTTGTCATTTTTTCTCAATTCATACTTTCAGTTTATCTACTTTTTTACACTTTGTTTGCTTGTTTGTTTTTTTTTCATAGTTAATTTTTCTGGCATAAATTTTTTTAACAACTATGCAATGTAAGATAACTATTTTTTGAAATAAGAAAATAATTCCTAAAAAAAAAAAATGGATAGTGTTCCTACTTAATGGTAGTTTAATCCTGAGAAATTAAGTAAAGTTACATTTATATTCCTTCTAAAATTTAGCTAAATAAAATTTCAAATACTTGTACCATAGCAACTTAATTATTGGGTGTTGAAATAGTATAAAGCTAGTTTGAACTTCGCATACTCAATGACTTTACATACATATTTGCGAGAAAAACTGAGATCAACGTATTTATTGAATACAATTTTATCCTGAAATTCAATTAACATACATAAATAGTACATTAATGTATCAATGACTCATAATGTATAATACATAACATAACGTAAAGATCCATCAGATTGACTTAGCAAATAATATGCTTAACCTAAAAAAACTTTTTAAAGCATTTAAATTTTCCATTGATATCTGATAAAATATTAGTTACATAATTATAGGGTCAACAAATATTCAATGAATTCAAAATGAAAATCAATTGAATTGAAATATTAAAATAAATACGAAAAAAACCTGCTTAAAAAACTCCTAAAAATACTGTATACAAACAATGAAGTACATAATTACAATAGACTATACTGCCTGATTAAATCTTACTGAAGGCCTACACACTGCATGTATTCCCTCAAATTAAAGTCATTAATGAAAATTTTTTCATACGGCAATTCTCTTTAAATTAACCTGCATAGACAGAACAAATGTTTAGTTTTTTTTTAATCGCCAAGGAACAAAAAATAACAATAAATTCCCCAGTGAAATACAAAAAAAAAGAAAAAAAAAGAAAAATCAAGAGTAATGTCTCACCTTTGCTTATCACATGAAGATTCGATCAAGCAGTAATCACAAAGTCAAGTTAAAATCGTCTTCCAGCCGCTTGTCCAACATTATAATTTCCTCCATAACCGCCAGCGGTACCAGTTGACGCATCTAGAGAGAAACTTCATTTATTGAAAAGCATTCAGTAAATGGGAAAGAAAAGAATCTAATTAATGATCTTACTAGCGTTATAAGGAGCATTTCGAACAGGAGGGCCAGAAACTGGACCAGCTCTCATAGGTCCTCCACTATAACCTTGCTGATAAGTAGCACCAAATCCATCATTTGGATTTCCCCAATTCGGAGCAGCGCCAGAAGGTCCGCAATTCCAATTCGCAACGTTATTGTTAGGCATCACGCCCATATTACCAGGCATTCTAGGAGTTTGGTTCATTCCTTGTCCCATACCGACACCGGCCATCCCCATATTTCCCATTCCAACACCGCACATGCTAGGATCACCCATACCCATACCTCCCATACCCATTCCGCCCATACCCATATTGTTCATTGCCATACCTGGAGCAGGACCCATACCACCATAACCACCCATTCCCATACCCATGCCCATTCCTGGACCCATACCACCGCTCATAGGTCCCATTCCACCCGGACACATTCCTGCTCCCATAGGTCCATTGGCCATATTAGGACCCATTCCAACGCCCATAGCACCTCCCATATTGGGACCCATTCCAGCTGCACCAACTGGTCCGGCCTGCCAAGTATTCGGTGCTGAAAATTAAGTATTTAGTTAATGATTTTCAACTGAAAACAAACAAAAAATATAATTTAAACATTTACCCCAGTTAGGCCCTGGACCGTAACCACCTCCAGGCATACCGACACCCATATTCATCGGTGGTCCTCCTGCAGGTCTAGGCCCTGACCAACCGTCGTTCGGCATATTGTTAGGATTACGAGAATTCCAATCAGATCCATTTGCATTATTTGGCGTACTTTCGTTAGTGGTATTTTTGCCAGACTGAATTTTAGATAATTCCGCTTTACTTAATGCTTTCTTCACATCAATAGGTTTATTTTTAATGGAGTGGTTTCCCGAAACTGCCGCACAAAAAATGAGGATGTCAGATTGATACATTAATGCAGATAAGAATGAAAGAATAAAAATTCCATCCTCAACTTACGACATATTCTATCCACAGAATCGTAATCGTCAAATTCTATGAATCCAAAACCTCTTTTTTTCCCCGTCTCTTTATCAGTGACTAATGAAATAGATATTACATTTCCATATTTACTAAAATACTCAGTCAATTCTTCTTCGGTAACTTCGTCCTTTATTCCAGCGACAAAAATTTTCTTTACAGTGGCACTGGCTTCTGGAGAATTTATTTGCTAAATCGAAAAATATAATATGATAATGACAAAATTAATGCGAAATCACAACGCAATAAATTACTTACATTTCTAGGCACAGCTCGTTTAGGTTCAACGACTTTGCCATCTATTTTATGAGGCCGAGCAGCTTGCGCAGCATCTACCATACCAGGCTCAGAGTATGTAATAAATCCAAAACCTCGAGACCTAATCGAATTCACAACCATTAGACATACATTGCAGTAGAGACTTCCGATACAAAAAAAAAATCATACCTCTTGGTTTTTGGATCTTTCATAACCACTACGTCAACGATTTCACCCCATCGTTCAAAATAACTTTTCAACTTATCGTCGGTAGTGCGATGGTCTAAGCCACCAATGAATAATTTCCTTAGATGTTCAGATTCGTACTAAAATCATACAAATAAGATTGTAAGATTGTTGCAAGAATAGAAACTGCAACTTTTCTCCATTCTATAGGCAATAACACATGAATATTCTCACCACCATCTCGGCTTGTGTGTTCAACTCAGATTTAACCATTCTGATTTAGTAATTGAAAAAACTGAAGTGTAAAATGAGATGCAGTGAATGACTCCTTAAAAAATTCAATTTTTGGACACGTTAAATTATAATCTGTAACATAAACAATACAAGAAAACGAAATTAAACACGGAAAATAGTTTGGAAGTAAAAATACGAATTCAATTCCGCTATGGGTCATACCAAAAATAAGACTATATTAAGGTATGTAAGTCACCAATTTTTGCGATATTGAATCATGTCAAATGCATACTCACAAAAAAAAAATCGAAAATAAAATAAGAACGAAATTACAGAAATAAAATCACTTTTCAAAAGGCAGCGATTAATCATTTAAATTTTTGATAATATTGAACGTACGATTGAAAACTTCTATAAATTCCATGCTTTGTTTTGTTTGTAATCAAAGTCGAAATCGATATCTAAAATCATCTAAATTAGTCGAAAAAATGTGTCGAAACTTTACAGTTTTGGCCTGAACGTTTTAGCTACGTTTTAGCTAATTTTAGTCAAGTTTTGAGTTTTAGTTTTATCACACTGCCTAAATATGATGCGCGCGACGAGCAAGCCCAAAGAAGAAGACCGCGAGATAACGGCAGAAAACTTTTCAATAAAGAAGAAAAAGAAGAGTACTGAATGTTCATGCAATATTTGCAATAATTTTCCATTTGTTTCGTTTTGATACGTTTTAAAAATATTTTAAAACGTATGATTTATTATTCGCTTACCTAATAACTTGTTACTTCAGATACTGTGCCTATTTTATGAGAAGACAGTTCCCTGGTACACCTATAACACCTGAACACACTTCTAGAGAGTAAGTTGTTTTTCCGCCGAATTGCTTTTCAAAATGTTGTTAGACAATTTCCCTAACAGTATTTTCTTTTAGATGGAGATACCCGAGAATTTATTAACCTTATCTAATTACCTAACTCAGACTTTAAGCCCAGACGTAAATGTTCGTAAACCGGGTAAGTTGCATTGAGGATGTCAGATGTTCATACTTACTGTATGATGAAATGCTTCATAAAACCTGTCGCTTTCTCTTCTAGCTGAACAAATTCTAAAAAATTTAGAATCGGATCAAAATTTCCCAGTTTTGTTACTCAATATCATTGATAAAGATGCTTTCGATATGACAGTCCGGATATCTGCTGCTGTTGTATTCAAGAATTACATAAAAAATAATTGGAAAGTTGTAAGTAAATTGCATTCAATTGTTAATCAGAATGTCTCTCCTAGAACCTTGATATAATACACTTTAATCAATTTCAGGACCAAGATAACACTGATGATAAAATTTATCAAGAAGCCAGAGATGGTATTAAAAGCCTAATTATCGATTTGATGTTACGTTCTAATGAAGCAATTCAGAAACAGTTGAGTGACGCTGTGTCAATCATAGGGAAGCACGACTTCCCAGATAAATGGCCAGGATTATTAGACCAAATGATTCAAAAATTTAGTACAGGTTTGTTTTTCATAATAATTTTAAATGTTCTACCATAATTTTACGAATGATTTTCATTCAAAGAGTTAAATTTTAGGTGACTTTTCCATTATAAATGGGGCTTTGCGTACGGCCCACTCTTTGTTCAAAAAATATCGCTTTGAGTTCAAATCTCAAAAATTATGGACTGAAATTAAATTCGTACTGGATACGTTCGCAAAACCATTGACAGAATTATTTGTGGTATGAGAAATTCATTATATTTTTCAACTAGATGGCAAACGAGTATTTAAATTGGTTATTTTGTGTTTTTCTAGGCAACCATGCAAGTTGCACAAACTCAAACAGCTCCACAGGTGTTAGCGATTGTGTATAATTCTTTGTTGTTTATTTGTAAAATATTCTATTCGCTAAATTTTCAAGTACGTTTTTCATATAAATACTCCTGATCATTATACAAACCCTTTAAACCTACAATATATGGATGTAATAGGATTTACCAGAATTTTTCGAAGATAATATGGAAACTTGGATGAAGCATTTTCGTACCTTGCTAACCACTAATGTACCCGCTTTACAATCTAGCGTACGTATTATTCTTTGAAAATAAATACTTCTAGTTAACCTTCGCATGGTATCATGATGAGGGAATCCCCGCTTACACATGAGGGAAAAACTGATACTAGCAGCGCACTCTAGAAGGTATAAGTATAAGATACCACACTCCCCCACCCGTCCCTGTCAACGGGGATTCCCTCAGCATGATACCATGCATGTTCTAAAAATTTATTTTGTAACTTGGATGGTATTTGATGAGGGATTCCCCGCCAAAAAAAAAAGTGGTCACAAGTATGTTAAGATCAGCACAATCAAAAACTACGAAAAGTGGAAACATTAAATAAACATTTTTGAAAATTTTAATAATTTAGTTACTCATTTATTAAAAAAAAAAAAAGAAAGAAATTTCGATTAATTTAACGTTTCGATTCACATACGACATCAACTATATGATGGCATCGCTGTATTTTCAAGTAAACTGTTGGCGGGGTTTCCCTCATCATGATACCATTTACGTTTGTAACGGAGATTCCCTCACCATGTTACCATTTATGGAAAATTGTGACATGATACCATGCAAAGGTTAAGCGAAAAATCACGTAAAATATTTTTCATCTAGGACGACGAAGAAGCCGGTGTAATTGAACAAATTCGTTCTCAAATATGCGAAAACATCGTCATGTATGCTACAAAATACGATGAAGAATTTACTTCCTATCTACCCAATTTCGTCGAAGATGTTTGGAATTTACTAACTTCGTTGGGTCCTCAACAAAAATACGATATCGTAAGTACTTCATTTTTACTGCATTCGATTCGCTCCAATTTTTGCTTAATTTTTCCTATTTTTGCGCAGCTGGTAACGAACGCGCTAACTTTCCTTTCTACGGTTGCCGATCGTAAACAATATCAACATTTATTCGAAAACCCCACTGTTTTGAAAAGTATATGCGAGAAAGTGGTCTTTCCCAACATCGAATTTAGAAGTAAACTAAGCCATTACCTAATCCAAAGATAGGTATACATGTTTTGAAATGATATTTTTATTATGTAATGTAAATTGCAGCATGTGACGAAGAAATGTTCGAAGATAATCCAGACGAGTATATTCGAAGAGATATCGAAGGATCTGATGTCGGCACTAGACGAAAAGCAGCTTGCGACTTGATTAAAGTACTGGTGAAATTTTTAGAACCTGAGATAAAAGCGGTTTTCTTATCCTATGTTCAAGTGAGAAAAATATTTCATCGGTTTTTTCTATGTAGCGGGCAAGTATGTTGCGAAAAACCGTTCTTTAAAAATATTTTTACTTTTATAGACTATGTTACAAACTTACGCTGTAAATCAAACTAACTGGCGGAGTAAAAACGCCGCTATATACTTGGTTACTTCTCTCGAATCTCGTGGTCAGACTCAAAAATTCGGTGTCACCCAGATTAGCAATATCGTGAATTTAGAAGAATTTGCTATCGAACACGTTATTTCAGAATTACAAAAGACGGAAGGTATAATTAATTCCATTTTTAGCTGAGTTTTTAATCAATTCTTCCTTGGTGTCTTATGATGGCTTCAACCAAAAATTATACGATTTAAGAGGTTCCCAGAATTTGATATGCAAAAAAAATTGAGCATAGATGTGAAGTAATGCTTAAGAATTCATGGAAAACAAAATAATATTCATAATTGAAAAAAATTAATTTTTGGTATTCGTGGTATTCATGAATACGAGTATTTTGTGTTCACGAAAGTATGAATACTGAATATAAAGAGTATTCAATATTCATCAAAACAAAAATACTGAACATTCCTGCTAAAATATTAAGGAGTGGATAAAAGTTATAGCTATTTCAGCGTACCAGATTGAGAAGGAGAGGTGTAGGGAGGAGCTTTTTAAATCTTTGTGTTTCAAACTATTTGTAATAACATAGGAAATGTTCAACTTTCCTCTATTTCCTTTCTCCTCCCCTTATCGCTCAAAAGTTGGTGAGAAACTATTCTTGGAATTTGGATTCACTTCAAAATGAACATTCACTAAAATTTTTAAGGGTTGTAGGGAAAATCAAATACCTCAAAATGTTGGCTCATAATTTTATATTAAAAGGTGAGTGAAAACACCTAGCTTTCTAAGTGAATTAGGAAGCTAGTTAGAGCAAAAGAAGATTTTTTGAGGGAATTTTGAGTCATGAAAGTTCTTGAATCTTCTATATGTTCACACAAAATTGAACTAGAAAGTTCATACTTTGTATGTAGAATACTTTTAGACCAAAATATGGCATTGAATTTGAGTTTGAGGGAATGAAATGACGGACTGTCACAATTTGAGGAAAGCTTGAGGAAGCCTCAAACAGCTCAAATAGATAAATATGGGCTTATATGGTTGCTAGGGAGAAAACATTTAGTATATCGCAAATCCTTTTTCATAGGTAATGTTGAAGGGAAGAAGGAGAGGTTATGGTTCTCAAAATGTTATGGAGGTAGAAAAAAATTGAACGATTTTAAATTATGCTCTCATGAAGTCCAAGATGTAACAAACATATTCAAATTCCAGTTTCCTAAGTGAATTGGGAGGGAGTTGGAAAAAGACTTTTAAGGAGTAATTATATCAGCAAGTTTCGTGAATCGTTCTTATCTGCTCACCAAATGTACTTGGAAAGCTGTAACTTCGTATTAGGAGATAAACTTTATATTTAAGTCAAAAAGGATCCAAAATAGCGAAATAACAAAATTTGAAGAAGGTTTGTGGAGCTTCAAATAATTAAAATTTCATAAATATGAGCTCATGTATGTCTAATTGGCAAGAAGTTATACATATTTCAAGTTCCATTTTTTACGTGATTTTGTAAGACATAACCGAAGGTTTTCAATTTTGGTACTAGATGTGGGCTTGAAGAAGTTAACAACATTATCTAAAAATTTGAACAAGTCTAATTGAAAACTCAGCTCCAGTAATGCGGAATGGCTGCTTACGCTTTCATTTATTATTATAATTATATTCTATGTTGTGGATTTTATAATACTATTGTTTTTATTACAGTGAACAACTTGCCGGTGATAAAAGCAGACTGTATTAGATATATTATGACATTTAGAAATATTTTACCGGGTAGATTGATTTTGAGTGCCTTACCATTCATAAGTAATCATTTAGAATCTAATAGTAAAGTTGTCCATTCTATGCGGCCGTATGTTTGGATAAAATTTTACTCATTAAGGATCCAGCTACTCAAAAACCGCTGTATGTATACATTATATCTACTTTAATTATAAACATTTTACACTCGTCGATAAAATTTCAATTTTAATTTTTAATCTGCAGAGTGAGCAGTAGTGATCTTTCATCTATCTCTGGACAAGTACTGACCAAACTGTTTGCTGTTTTAACAAAGTCAGGTTCCGAAGAGAATGATTACATCATGAAAGGTAAAACTGAAAAATGCTGGCTTGTCCCCATCCTACTTCTAGTACCTGGAAAGTCCTAACTTGATCAAACTGGTTTGATTTTCAGCTATATTAAGAACTTTAGCAATACTAAATGATCAGGCGATACCTTTGTTGGCAAACGTGCTGCCAAATTTAATAGGAAAACTGGAGATGGTTGCTAAAAACCCTAGTAATCCGCAATTTAACCATGCATTATTCGAATCAATCGCTTTATCCATCAAGTAAGCATGCGTGAGTCGTGAAATCGCTGTTTTTCTAACCTTTTATTTAAAATATATATTTTTTTTAAGAATTGTATGCACAAGTATCAGAACTCCCGACGCAGTAGCGTCTTTCGAAGGCGCTCTCTTTCCAGTTTTCCAAATTATTCTTCAACAAGATGTGTTAGGTAAGCGAAAGTTTTCAATGATCGTATTTCAGTGTAATCGATTGGACCGTTTCATTTACGATTTTTGTTCGAGTAGAATTTTTGCCTTACGTTTTTCAACTATTATCGATGCTGCTGGAATTTCGAATGAAAGGTGAACCAATTCCAGTTCCTTATTGGGAACTTTATCAGTTTCTTTTGTCACCTGTGCTGTGGGAAAGGAGTGGAAACATACACCCTTTGGTTAGACTTATTACCGCTTATATAACCCGAGTTAATCCTAATGAAATTGAATCTAAATTACAACTGGTAAGTAATCACATGCCTGTGAGTTTTGGTTTGTTTGAGGAGAACCATTTTATGTGCGATTATTTTCAGATGGCTGTGCTGGGCGTATTTCAACAGTTAATTTCGAGTAAAGCAAATGATCACGAAGGGTTGTATTTACTCAGAATGTTGATTGAAAATTGTCCAAAGTAAATATAATGTTATTAGTTACTTGAACTCGGTAAGAGCTGACATATTAACTTCTTTTAATTATATTTTTCAGCGAAATCCTAGTTCCTAATATAAAGAAAATATTCATCCTGCTTCTGCAAAGATTAACGCAAAAGAAGACCGATAAATTTGTCAAAGGGTTGGCAGCGTTTTTCTGTTTTTACGTTATCAATTATAGCCCAACCGATATGATTACTTTACTCAACTCGCTTCAAGAAAAGTAAAAAAATCATAAGATAATATGTACAGCGTGTTTCATCTTTTGCGAGTTCTTTCTCATCATATTATATTTTCAGTTTGTTTGCAATGATCGTTGAGAAAATATTACTAAGCGAAGTATCCTTGCAGACTAACGTAGTCGATAAGAAAATCATCATCGTCGGTTTAACCAAGTTATTATGCGAAGTGAAAGATCTCATCGAAGGCCCTTACGCTGTATTATGGTTAGAAACGTCTCCTGTTTGTCATTTCTGCGTGTAATAATTGATAATATGATTATACATAAACCGCGATCTATTTCCGCAGGCCTTCGATCTTGAAGCAAATTATTAAAGCGCTGAGTTCTACCGAAATATCTGTGCCAAAACTCGAAGATACCGATCTTGAAGAGTTAGCTAAAAGCGGATACGAAGTTGCCTATTCCAAGTTAATGTATGCCAGTAAACCTGACTACGATCCCTTACAAGGTGAAAACATAATCATAATTTTTTATGTCAAGTATTAAGAGTGAGTTAATTAAATATTTTTTACCTACAGGAATCGGAGATATCACCCCTTACTTCGCTAAGAATCTATCAAATTTATCGAAAATGTATCCCGGAAAATTAGCTGGTATCATTGGGGCAAATTTAAGCGTCGAAGAGCAACAATTACTGTCCAATTATTTAAATGCAGCTTCTGTAACTTTGTAATGAATTTTATTTTTTAAATTGAAAAATTGTAATTTTTTTAAAAAATAACTCGTTTTAGTGTTTTTACTTTGTACTGAATTTTATAAATGATGAAATAATAAATATTACAAAATACTTTTTTAAATGGACGATGTATTTTTATTTTTCGTGACATGACTTGAGTTCGGGGTGGTTAGTGATTTGTTTTTTCAGTTATTATCCGATAACTCAAGAAAAAAAAAAACAATGTATTTCATTCAGGGTAGAGCAGATCAAAAATCTTTTTTTTTTTTAATAAAAAAAATCTGGTTTGTAGAAGTTGAGAGAGGAAAAAGTTGCATTCTCTCCCTTATCAAAGATGAATAAATAAGTACTGCTTATACATTATTTCAAAAATTGTAGAGATAATAGTTTTAAAATGTTTGATAAATCACGTGAAAAAGTACGAGAGGCGATTTTCGTCACAAAACAACTTTTTAGTAAAAGTAGTTAGCACTCAAAGTTTATTGACAATAAATTTTGGTTGAAAGTATCGTATAGTGAAACTAACTAGTACATTTTCAGCTAAATTTACGACATAATAATGTCAAGAAAGTTTAACAAGTTTTTTGTGAGAAAATGGTCTTTCATAAAATTAGTATACTTCTGAGTACTTTTTCATGAGGAAGGATCTAAGAGCTCTACTTGAAAAGAAATTTTTAATCATCTAAAATTAAAAATTTTTACTTAATTAGCAATTAACATCTTCACTGATTTTTGGAGTTTCCATCTAATGAATTTCCAAAATGAAGTTTTTGTTTATGTATTAAAATTTTCAAAAGGGATTGATACCTCTAAATATTGACCAATTTAAAAAATATTTTTTAGAATCGAGCTTTTGGGTCATCTGATAATTTTTTGAGTCCTAGCGTTTTAAATTTTTGATTCTCTTCACTCTTGCCTTCAATCACAAAAAATAATTATATTATTAAAAAAATTGAAAGTAACTGTAGTAAGCTTTTGTGGATACCAAGAATATTTACAGTAATAAAAAATAATAAAAATTAATATAGTTACTTCAAAATAACTAAGTGAACAGTCTGCAAGTTGAATAAACAGAATGAAAACATAAAATTGCGAAAACTGTATTTTTAATTCTAAAAAACTATAAATAATCAAAGAAAATTCACGAATGCAAAAATTTAACAAGAATAAATATCATTTAGCAGCTACATATCTTTTAGCTCCTTCTTTCGCAAGTTTATCAGCGCCTTCGTTACCGATAATTCCTTTGTGACCAGCTACATATTGCTGAAATTTTAACAAAATGAGTAACATCAAAAATATAATTGACAGTAAAATGAACTTCGCAACATTTTACCCATTGTACTGATTCCATAAGTGATAAAACATTATCCAGCTCTTGCAGACTTTCTCTATTCTTGACGGGTGATTTGTCAGCAGTTTTCCAATTATTTTTTTTCCATTTATGGATCCATATAGTCATACAATCAATCAAGAACTTCGAGTCTGTGTATATTCTAATTTTTTTCACATCTAGTCAAGTAACCAAATTAAAAATTTGAATGTAAGAAACTGGAAAAACATATTTTTGATAACATACTTATGCTGGACGCAGTGACCACTGCCTTAGTTGCAGCTTGAATTTCAGCATTATTATTAGTCGCAGCACCTTTGACGGGAAGCGCAATATTCCTGAAGTCAGTTTACAATTATTTATTAACTAGGAAATGTGCCATAATAAAAGTTGATTTAAAATCAAAGCGTATGCTTACAAAGGATGATTATCATTAAACCAGACACCAATACCCGCTTGGGCACTGTTTCTTCCATTTGATAAACAGCATCCATCTGTATACACCACAAGATGACCGTCGGTATCGTATTTCAAATTTTTAAGAAAATTGTTTCCTACGATGAATAAATATTAATTAATCAAATTCTGATAATATAAATTTGAATGACATAATGAAGTTTGCTGTGATTACGTTGGGCTACATCATCTAGTTCTCGTTTCTTGATGTATAGAATGCTATCACTACTCGCGGGTTCAGACTTTTTTTCTTCACTAGTTTGATTCTGTTCGAGCTGCTTGGGATCATTCATAAGATTATCATAAATTTCATTTATTTGCAATTCTATGTCGCTATCAATAAAATCATCGTAAACTTCTTGCTGCTGAGGAACTTCAGTTTGCTTTGGCGTTTCTGAATCTTGAAGTCTAGAACATAAACACAAACACATTAAGTTACCCAGAATAAAATTCATGTTAATACCACTGAATAAAATGATACGTTATCTTACTTATCTAGTTGTATTATCGGATTTTTACAAGCAGCTTTCATAGATTCGTAGACAGAATCGTTACCATGGTTCGTAAGAGTATCAATAAGATCGTTGGTAAATTTATTCATCTTAATTTCTGTTTTTTCAACTATTTTTTTATATTTATCAATTAATTCTGAACTCAATATCTTTGAATTAGCTTTGAATAAATAATCAATCGAGTAAAAATTATTATTAATTGTTTGCAAATGTGTAATGTAAGGGACGAAGAGATCTTTAATTTTTTCCGGAACGAATTGGAGTGATTGATTTTTGTTTGTAGTCAACCGTTTTTCTTCATAAGCTTTCAGTAATTCTCTGGTACGAAATTGAAGTATACCATTCTTGTATTTGGTCACCGGCATTTCATCTTCAGAATCGGAATATCTAGCTCTTTTACGATCCTTTTTCGAAATATGCCTTTTAGTTGAGGGCATTTCTCTGAAAATACACTACAATATAAATTTTTACATTTATAATTAGAGTAGAGGTAATACAGGATATAGATTTTCAAATTATGTTCCATTTTCAAGTCAAGATACTAACTCTATATTACTAGCGAAGTGATTTTTCACGATTAATGATTCAGAGGAAACAGCCATTTTAAACAATTTCTTCGAAGTTATTCGTTGTACGAATGAGAAATTAACATTAGAAAGTAGAAATATTAATAAATCATTCATTCGTTCATTCGAAAATCAAATTAATATTAGATCTTTAGCTGAATTACGCGTGTGATAAAGCTTATAAAAGTTTGTACTAGATTCTATACTTTCAACTTTACTATCAATCAGAATCAACCCACCAGTTATCACATTTTCCTCCTACCTTCCGTCACTTCCAATTTCACGTGACGTCATAATCGCTACAGAATCTACGAAGAAAACATGGAGCTACAATCGCTGAACTCTAGCGGATTTTTTTTGAGTTGTAAATCGAGGTGATCAAAATCATCAAAATGTTCATGACTTCATCATGAAAGGAAAGCAAGGAACATGAGTTCTTTCAATTTTTAACAAAAATTAGAAGGTTTATGTAAAATTTTATAAGAAAGTGAATTAAAGATATTGACATTTTACGTCGTTTGGTATAAATTTCATCCAAATTCATGCCAAAATGAAGCTTCTATGAAAACTCTTCTTATAAACTGTGTTTAGCATGGATTTATGAAGTATGAATTTTACCGCTTACACAAAAAATTCTCTCAAATAAATACGATTGCACCAATTTCTAATTTCATTTCTTAATAGAGAATTTTATCCTCTTTCCAAAAGTATATTAACGGAGTTTGTAGATGTAATATTCATGCAGTAATTTTTATTGAAAAGTTGGAAATATCGAGATAGTTTTTCGATAGTTTTCCCTTTTTTTCACTGTATTCTAAAAATAAAAGAAAAGAGAGTATAATGTGTGAAAAAAAACTGTGTTAACAATTTAAAATAATGTAAAATTTAAAATTTAAGGAAAACAAACTTGAAAATCAGAAATTTAGTACATAAATTTATAATTTAAATTTAAAAAGGTTAGCATTTGCGCATTATAGGTATGCATACCAATATGGTTTTATTGTTTCATGCGATCAGTCACTCTTCAAAACAGCCGTTCAGATAGCACAAGCATGGCTGTACGCCTAATGATGAGACCAGAATTTTTTCAAAAAAATCCCGCATTTTTTGAGAATATTCGAACAATAATGACTAGCTGTTTCCTCATTCGAAAAGCGAGAGTTTCTAACTTTTAAATAGCGTATTACTTAGCATCTACTAATAGGCACCTTCATTATTCACCTATTAAACTTGAAAAAACGTTCGATGAAACTGAAAATATATTTTAAAAACAAACACAAATATTTGTCGTTCAAGTAAAATGTTAAAAAAATTATTAACTTATTTACTGTTTAATAAACGTATATATAGGTATGTGTCAATAACAAATTCATTAAAGAATAAACAAAAAACAAAAAAATTTATTCCCATTACTTAAAATACTCTTATTTGGTTACTATACCCAATGTTCTCTGATTGGTTGGATGATGAAAAACCGTTTGTTTTTACTTTTTTTTTTTTGCAATAAAGGAAAATTTGAAACTCTTGTACCTCTACAGCTAAGGGTTTTTGAAGAAACTACCTATGAAGATTCCGGAAATAAAAAATTTTAAATTTATATACTTATAAAAAACCTTCTTGAAATAAAATTAGTATTATTTTAGCTCAGGGACTTGGAGCGGAGACGGAGCGCAAAACCAGAGCCCGGTGCTCGGAGCCCTGAAAATCCTGCAACTCCGAAACTGCTTCACAATATTATATTATTGAGGCGTAATTTTAATCGCATGTCTTTGAAAAAAGGAAATAATTATTCTAGTTATCTCTTATACTTTTATTACTTATTTACTTTACTTTGTCCTTTGTCGTTTCTTATTTAATAAATTCAAATGTTCCTTTTTTGAGTTTTTCTTTTTTTTTTTTAACTTCGATTTATTGTCTCAAAGAAGTTGAAATCTATGTTCACATTTTCCCGAAATTAATACTCGTGATTACTTACGTTATAGGTAATAATTATAGATTCAATTATATAGACATCATGATTTTATGAGTAAATTTTATGAGTAATGCTTTTCTATTTTTTAAAGAGAAAATTACGATAGGTACAACAAAATTTATTATTTCTTAAATTTCAAATTTTTTGTCAAAATTAAAAACAAACTTGCTCGTAACAATGCTTTCAAATTAATAAGTATCTATTAGCTACCCACCAATTTTAATAATGATAAAAAATGTGAAAAATTGTATGTAGCTTGTGGTTTTATAGTAACGTCAATATTTATTACAGAAAAAAAATGCTTTTACGTAGCTAATTTTTGCCGAAAATAACAAATGATATTTTGCCTCAAAAAATGTATTTCAACATTCTAGAGTCAAAGCCTCTTATTCTTTAAATTTTGCCCAAACTCAAAAATTTTCTTTTTCTAACGCAGTTTGTGATATTTTGAATGTCACAATTTTCCAAATAATTTTTTAAGTAGCTTGTATTTTTGGACTCTTCAAACTGTTTTTAAAAATATTGATTAAGGAGATATTAGGGTTTTAATTTGACCGTTTTAGTTTCATGAACAAAATGAGGTTTTACGAGATGTCCAGAGACCAAAAACATTCTCGTTCTCTGGGTCTTTCAGTCAAAGTAGTACGTATTTGTTGATAAGGTTCAAATACTTGTTACAAAGTATATCAGTTATTAAAAGAAAAATTTGCTCTAATCTTAAACGTTGCTAAATTTTAAAACTGTTGTAATGCCATTTTTTCTGCTTGAACCCTCTGCTGAAATTTTGTATTCAAAATTAAAGTACAAAAAATACAAAAAAAGTCAAAGATTCCTCTAGAATCTGGTTAATCCAGCCTGAGGTAATGGTCTAACTACAAGCCTATTTTTGCCATGAATTTTTTTTTACCTGATTGAAATCTTTTTCAACATCCGAAAAATCAGAAAAATTTCTTTTTTATGTAACGCTTGAAATTTATAAAAATTAAGAAATAAAAATTAGAGATAATGGGAGACATGCAAATAAGCGCTGATAGAAAGAAGATATTATGGAATATCTCGATGATGAAAATCTTATTGTAAAATCAAATTATGACGAATCGTAAGTAGATTCACATAAAACCTTTTTCTCAATACAAGTAAGTAATATGATACCTCTCGTCCTTCAGAAATGAATATAATGTGGTTTTTCACTGTACCTGTACCTATCAAGTACCTCTACCTATACTACACAGCATCAGTAAGGGCCGGAAGTTGAGTAATCCACTTAACCATATAGTAAATTCGAATAACAATTTTCATGCATGTGGTTTCATAAAAGCAAAATTTCGAAAGTTGACTAAAAATAAAATCGTATAATTCGCGTTTAATAACTATTAAATTTGTTATTGCAAGCAAGACGAAGGATACACTTTCTAATGATGCCAGATATATTTCATGAATAATAATGTTTTAGTATAGGTATGATGTTTATAATACGTCATTTTATAGCTGATGCATATAAATCTAAAAATAAAATATTTTAAACAGCATAGAATACTGACAATAAAGATAGTTTGTTGTTGAGGTGGGTAAACTAAAAGAATCAGTGTAGTTCGAGTCTCAACGAGGTTAGTTTGAAAGAGTGCACATATTCATAATTAGAAAAATGCCGGTAAGTTTTTTCGTAACTTTCAAGCTTTTTCTATTGATTTTTCTTCCAGATCGAATAATTCATAATTTTTTCAAATTAATAAATAAAATTTTATCCCAAATTTCGTGAGAAAAATTAACTCATTAATAAAAAAAATAAAAAATCAATAAAAAATTTACTGATGATGAAGTTAACGAATAATAATAGTTCGTAAAAGCACAAGAAGCATCATTGAATTGAAAAAATAAAAGTTTATCGCTATTACTGTGTAATATGTATAGATATTTACCTTATTACTGCGAATGTATATCCGAATGGGCAAAAATACTTGTTGCTGGAATAACGCTGGAAAGCAGACTGATGAGCAGGGTTCTCCGTCCAATAACGTCGCGTTTTCTTTCCAGTGGAGGTTATAACGATAATAAAGACAATCGTCTCCGGTGTACTTTGAATCCGCGATAATTAGTTCAGTCTACGATGAAGCATCATCGCTCATCACTTCTGTAAAGATTAAACGGTGGTTGTTTCTCGTTATGCGCCAAATGCACCCCTCTGTATGAAAAAGAGTCATTACCTAATTTTTAATACTTTACATTAGTAAGTTATTACGTTATTATGAATAGTACTAATATCGACATTTTTTATTACTATTCTCATGACTTAATCCCTGTGCAGTGTAGAAATGTGCGTATACAAATTTAACAGGTATATATTCAGTATTCATTACGTATTTTCGTGAAGTATTTTAATGATACGCATTCATTTTATTTTTATTTTACACATATTGTCAACCTTCTATATTTGCGAAGCATTAATTTCATGAATACTTCTTAGCATTTCTGATGAGCTCTATATCCATATTTATTTTATTACGTATTATCACAAGTGATATGCATAGACAACCCACAATATCAGAAAACTCATAGGCAATTATAATTCATGCTTACCGGAACTGACTATTCCTTTTTTTCGAACCCCTGGCGCGAAAAGGTCATTTATTTGAATGAACTGGTCATTAACGACGTGAACATAAAAAGTACCTCGAAAAACCCTGTTAGTCCATTATAATAATTAAGACCGTGGACCTGAACTGTATCGCTGCTTATATTCATACGAAAAAAACGAACAATGAACATTTCCAGTGATTTGTTGAATTCTCGAATACGGTACATCAGTTATGATAATGAGAAGCTAAAATATGCGTGTGTATGCCAGTTAAATGAATAAAAATACGAAATAGGATTTACAAACATTTACCTACAAGTTGAAAATATTAACTTTATATAGTATAAGTCACACTTACAAGGAAACCTTCAGATATCTGACTCTCCGATTTCGACAGCACAAAGGGTTAAAAGTGTTCGACTGCAACACTACTTAATCAAATTTCAACTGCTATTATTAATTTAGGGAGCAGTTTTTAATTTTTAAAATCTTGAATTGCTAACGTAATTATGATTTTTTATTTAAAAAATTATGAATTATAAGTTGGTTTCTGCTGGTGCCATAATATTATTTTTGCTTAAATCTAGATACCAAAAATTCCAAAAATTGCATATTTGCTTGAGCAGCGAAATGCTCATCAAAAAATTTTAAATTACTCGTTACAACCTATTTCTATTAAAATTTGGGAGGTACACCGAGTATGAGAAGTAGAAGCGATGGAATCAGGGGATAGGGGGAAATGCTGAAATCTCATACATACCGTAAATGAAGTAAACTGTCCAATAGCAGCTGAGAGATTGCAAAATACCCTATACCCATTATATATTTTATTTTTGTCGAAAACAGTATATTTTTAGCCGTGTTTATGAAAAGTGAAAATTTTGCAAACCACTAACTCATTACAGCATAACCAAATATCTACCGTATCTATCCTTTTCTTTAACGACATTAGTGAGTTTTACTGAATTTAAAAGAAATACAAGCAGCCATGCTGCATTACTAGAGCTGAGTTTTTAATAAGGGTAGATAATGTTATTGCCTTCTTTACACCTAAATCCAGAACTGAGCCTGAAAATCACCACGTATCCTTTCCAAATGCCACTATAAAGTTGAGTTTAAAATGGATCACATTTGTTGCTTACAGCAAGAATAAATTAGCCCGTATTTTTCAAATTTTAACTATTTAAGGCTCTTCAAAGATTCCTCAAATTTTAGATCCATTTTGATCCAAATTCAAGAGGTCATATTTCCACTCCAAAAGTCATTTTTCTCACTTGAGAAAATGAAATTTGAGTATGTTAGTCATGTGGGCTTGCTGTTGTATGAAATATAATCGAAAATGTTTGACTTTTCGCTTTCCCCACCACTTTTTCAGAACAATAATCTCTCCTCCTCTCCCCCAGCGAGCTTTGTGAAAGTGAATTTGAGATATAAATAATATTTTTCTTACCCTCAGTAATCATAGGAATCCGTATCAATCAATTTGAATCATTTGAGGCTCTCCAAGCCTTGCTTAAATTTTTAACATCCGCCATTTTAAATCTATCTTGACGTAAATTCTAGGTTTATACTATGGTCTCAAGTAACCCTATACCTACAAAATCTAACTTCGTAAATTAATTCAGTGAGGAAATATATTTGAAATCCAAGAAATTTCATGACTCAAAAGCTCTCCAAAATGTCATTTCTTACTCCTACTCTCCTCCATATTCACTATAAAAAACTAAATAGATAATTATGTTGGTGTTCTTAACTTTATCTTTCATATGAAATTACGAACAAAAAATTTGAGGCATTTGCCATTCTTCCAACCTCTTTCAAAATTTGAGTGAACCGCCATTTTGAGTAGAATTGAAAACTTAAAATATACAACGTTACGCGAAGTGAGTGAAAAGTATATATGAGCATTTACATGATTGTAACATAAGTTGAACAACATTTCCTTTTCCCCTCACTTTTACAAATTAGCGGGTCACAATATAGTACTTTTTGAACGAGAAGTGAACATGTTTGTGAAAGTACATTATTTCCAAATTTGAAAAATTTAAAACTTGTCTTGAAATGAATCATGGCTGCTCAAATTTTATTGGTTATGCGGCCCTGTAATAAATAATAAAATATTTTCGACAAAAATTCATCTGGTCGCAGTCTCTGAGTGTCAGACATGAAGAGATATCTTTCTTAGAATCAACTCCTTGAAATTCATGCGCTTACGATTGAGTCATGTATACAGTGTGTTCAAGTCATCTTTCCACTCCGACAGTTACGGACAAATTGAATTTCTTTTCTTTCAAAAACTGAATGAAAAATTTATGTTGAGAATTATTAGCTTAACCCTGAAAGTACTATGTTAGAACATATAACATTAAGTACCAGGTGGGGTATTATGCAACCCCACATCATATTGGAACATTAAGTACCAGGTGGGGTATTATACAACCCCAAAACACAGTATGTTCAGTGGGGTCGTATAATACCCCACCTGGTACTTTATGTTCTAATATAAAGCGAAGTCGTATAATACCTTACCCGGTACTTTATATTTTAATATGAAGCGGGTCGTATAATACCCCACCTAGTACTTGATGTTATAATATGTTCTACCATAGTACTTTCACAGTTAGAAGAAAAAGTATGTGATTTAATGAACACCTTGTATGGTTGGGGTACTACCTAACCCCACCTGGTACTTAACGTCGTGTATTTCGTGTAACTAATTTTAATATTGAAATTGGGTAATTTTGCTTAAAATTTTAAAGAAAAGAACTTTTCAATTTGAAGAACTGGAAAGATCACTTGGGCACATATTTATTCCTCATAACGTTATGAGTGTCAGACTAGAAAAAATGGATCTTTTGAAATTTGTAAAAGCCGAATGTTAGTTACATTTTTTTCAATTTTTTTCATATTCTTTCCCCATGTACGTCGTGACTCGTGAGCTACGAATTTCAAGTTATTTGTCAAAGTGAATTAGCCTAGGAAAAAAGGAAAATAGTTTGCAGTCCTTAATCTGACTTTTCACGATAAGTGGTTTTTTTTGCGTTTTTTTTTTTCATCGACGAATACTCACAGTATGCCCATTTACAATGAATTAAGAAATTTTTTTTTTTCAATTTCCTATAACCACAATCATTGAGTATAAGCACTTCCCAATATCAAAGTTCTCATTAATACCATGATAGAACAAACGTAGGCATATTTTTTCGCTCGAACGAATTAAAAAAAAATCCATTAAATTGTAGTCTGTCCCTGAAGAGGCACACAGGAAATGTCAAATTTTCGCACGCTAATTGTAAATTTACGATGTGCTGAATTACAATCGGTGGAAATTTTAAGAACCGAATTGCAGCAGTAGGCGTTATATTTAAAAATTCAAGATTAACTCGGACAAGCCACTGAAGTCTACATTTAATATTAATGAGAGTTAAGAGGAAAACGACAGCGTTTGTGTATATTTCAGCCAACCAAGACGGGCGGTATGAAAACACACGTGTTATTTGCCTTCAAACGATGTATTTTTGTCTTGGTTTTGTTGGCAAACAAATAATAAATGTACTTTTTCTACACGAACGTTATCACATACTGGGGTGAATCCATTCGAAATTTCTCGCGAGAGTTTCTGGTACATTTGAAACGATAATTTTTGCTAATGAGGGAAAAATTTGCGAAGGCGGACTTAATAGTTAAAGATATCCAAGTATAAGTTCGTATCCGAGTGAAATAAATGAACTTGAAAATTACATCGCGGTAGGTGCGGACGTAATTTAACGTAAGAAAGATTCAAGGTGACGATTTGAAAACATCAAAAAATATTTTCACCCTTTTCGTATAATTCACGCGGTAACATATGTTTTTGAAATTACGTAGTTTTCGAATCCGTCGTGATAATATTTTATTCCTATCAATAAAACGCTCTGAATCAATAAATCTTCAACGTGCGTGTTTGTTGTTGTAAGTCTTAAGGTCGTAATAAAATCACGAGCTTTGCTTCCATCTTCTCTTCTTTTCTTTTCACATTAGAAAACTAAAATTAGGCATTCGAACATTATAGACTATCGTAAAAACAGTGCATAGTGAATCGTACAACGAAACACACTACTGCGGCGTACTCAACGAACTGAAATTTTAATTCCAAGTACAAGTTGCCCATATGCTTAATACATGAGTTTTTCTGAAGTCCAGATACATGAAATAATTAATCATTTGGCCGCGATACAAAATTGTAAACCGTTATATTTATGATAGTTGGCCTCAGTTCAGAAAAAAAGATAGCGGTAAATGTATTTTTTGTTTTGAAAAAAGTCCCTAATTCGGACGATGACGTACTAGTTCGCTCTTTTGCAGCAAAGTGGGATGTGATGTAGTTACCTAATCGTGTATCCAAATTTTAATAAACTATTTATGAGTAAATTTTACACATACATATAACTAACTATTTTCTCTGAAAAAATTGTAATATCTTACCAAAGAAGTGACGAAAGAACTACTGGATTCATTAGAAAAAATCTCTATCTCAAAAGTTTAAGTATTCCGTCTCCGTATGTGTTCTGTTTCCAAGTGATAAGTATATTTGTGGTATTTTAAATGCAACTGGTATCATCTAAATTCAAGTACGAAGTTCTTCCCTTCCATGGGTCTTCGTCAAATCATACCAACAAAGATAAAAAATATCAACATCGCTGTATTTCCACCAACCACCGCTGCAATCAGCACCTCAATGATTATCGACAATTAAGTTATCTTAGATAAATGTTAACAACTGTTTGTCACTGATCCAAAACAGATGCTAAGATCTCAAATGATGCGTTTAAGTGTGAATAAACCTACTAGCATGAATGAATATGAATTATGATTCCTACGCTTGTTGAAATGTTACATAATTTGGCAAAGCGAATCTTTAAAGTATTCGCCTTTACAACGTACACCTATCCAATGTTTTACATGGCTCGATAATTAGTCGCACGTTCGCAGTAAGGTAACCTTTTCTAAAAAATCTAGCCACATGAATTTTTAAAACGGACAATTTATAAAACTGTCAATATGATGAATATTTTTTATATGGTACGTTAAAAATAAAAAATCTTGGCTCACTATCCTATACACATGTGGTAATCAATTTTAATTTGGCATTTTCTTAGGCCAGAAACAAAGATCAAGAACAAGAAGTATTAACTTGGATTGAAAACGTGTTGGGTGAAAAATTGCCCAATCAACCGTACGAGGATATTCTTAGGGATGGAGTGGTACTGTGCAATTTAATAAATAAAATTGCTCCAGGATCGGTGAAAAAAATTCAAACCAAAGGAACCAATTTTCAATTAATGGAAAATATTCAAAGGTAGATAACTCTATGATTTTATCTCTATTTTCTATTTGCATGAAAAAACTATTTTTTTTTCTTTTTACCAATTTAAAAATTACGTATACTGTACTATTATAGGAGTTTCATGTACTCATGTTTATGTTTATCATAAGAACAATAATTGAAATTCGTTTCGCTCTCTGCAGGTTTCAAGCCGCGGTTAAAAAGTACGGTTTACCAGAAGAAGAAATATTTCAAACTGCCGATCTTTTTGAAAAAAGGAACATTCCACAAGTGACTTTATGCTTATACGCTCTCGGTAGATTGGTAAGCTTTACATTTTACTATTAATCATTAACATATGTAGATTAGGTTCACTACAAAATAATAATGAAACACGAATAATAATATTTTGGCAATAGCATGCGCCAAACAGTGTATAGTCAATGAAACATCAAGCTTTTTTGCTTACTAAGTTGCCTACTCAAATCCTGGCACAGTTTACAATTATGATTCATCTTTTCATCATACTATTTTTTCTTCGCAGACTCAAAAACATCCCGAATACAACGGACCGAGATTAGGTCCTAAAATGGCCGAAGAACATAAACGTGAATTCACTGAAGAACAACTACGAGCTTCCGAAGGAGTACTTAATCTTCAAATGGGATATAATAAAGGAGCTTCACAATCTGGATTAGGTTCTTTCGGGAACACCAGACATATGTAATTGAAAGAAATAATTGTTTTTTTACGTGCCATATTCATGTAGATACCTATTTGATTTCATAAACCAAGATTCAACCAAAAAGCTACATTATTTCGATGCTTATACATAAAGATGAAAATTATAGTAGGTACCTATATTATGTGCGTTTCTCTTCAAAGTTTTATTAATCGATCGATTTCATGGACAATTTTTTTATTGAATATAGTTGTTTATTAAGTACCTAATTATTTGTTTTTAAAATTAACATTGTATCTCATTTCTTATTCTGAAAATCCCTCTCACGTATAATAGGTCCCATACACTTACTGGATTAGCGTATTTTAGGTTAAATCAATTTCAACAGTTTTATAAATTTTTTTATTCAATTCGAATCATGTCTCATTAAATTATACTTTTATTATTACGAACACAATTCAAAGTTGTTATCTTATTTTTAATGTTACCAATAAATTTTGTTTAATTGACGTCATAGCGTTGTTTATTTTGTGAAAGCTGAAAATGTCATCTTCTGGGTATTCGTCATTACTCATGTTTGTTGTTGATGTATATGTTTTCAAGAATCATTTTCATTCATTATTTACAAAGGTATTATGTAACAATACATTAGGGAAAATTTTTTAGAGTTTTGAAAAATTTCTACGGTAATCCCAATCTTAATAAACAGTGCAAAAAATTAAAAAGTAAATAGCCATGCTGCTTAACTGAAGCTGCGTTTTTAATAAGGGGATGTTTGGAGTCTAGATTTACATGTAATGCTGGTAATCTATCTACAGCTTACACCCAAACTGTATGGAGCAAATTTCACTTTTATATAAAAACATCAAGGTAACTAGCATAAACATCTTTAAATACTACCAGAAGAAAATTCCAGCCTTCAAATTCAGAGTTACTTGAAATATACCACAAAATATGAGCATAAATTTTTCAAAAATTGATTTTTATGCAATTTGAAAGGATACGGCACGGTAAAAAAGAATAGGTAACAGGTAAATTTGTTGTGGCTTGTGGCCAAACTTGTAGGTCGTCATATAAATGCACGAACAATTTTTTAACCAGCATTTTCAAAATTTGGAATTTGAAAATGATTTTTTTTTTGATGCTCAGATTTCGAGTATTTAAAAAAAATCATAGTAAATGGATTATTCTTGGTTAGATGCACGATGTGGGCTTGACTTCATTTTTTTTATGACTTCGAAGATAAAGTACCCTCATTTTTACCATGCAGATGCTCCCAAAATATCAGGAAGTTGCTTTATAATGACACTTTTTAGTTGTTTTCGAACCAATAAACTCATGTTTTGGAAACACTTGGAAGTAAAAATCATGTACGTTTCGTCTAGGAAATCTTAAAGAACTGAAATCAAGTCAATGTCATACAGGTAACTCATCAATTCATCATTTATCAATTTATTTTTTACTTTTAAAAATGCATATTAATATAAATGCTCTATTAAGTTTCCTAAATTTTGAAAAAAAAAAAAAAATGATGGCTAAGAATTTCTTCGATTTTGTTTCACACTCACCCTCCCCCTCCCCCTCCCATAGTAATCATCCATTTATGCAGTCACTGACTGAAAAAACTATTCTTCAAAATTTCTGCAAATATCTCTTCCATAAATTTTGAGAGATTCTCACACACGTAAACGGTGCCACCCTTCGAACCCAGAGTACTGAAGCATCAAATTTTCACTCAGGTAAAAAAACGTAGTGACTACATGTTGATAACACTGTTTTATGGCTAGGAGCAACGCACAGAAGCGAAGTAAACTTTCAAATAGAGTATTTATAATGACTGGTCTATATTCTAATTGGTCATATGTTACGTGCGTAATGACTAATCATAACGCTAGAATGTGATAAAATGTAGGTAACTTCATTTCTACCTTCCTAAATAATATCGTTCAGTTTTCAGTGAACGACTAGAATTCGTTTGTGATTTGAATCATCAGCTGATTTGTGTTTTTATTTTACGAGTTAGTCGAGGTAAATTTACCACATTCCAACTTGCTGATTGGTTGTTACAGGCGTGAGGTATGACCAACTAGAACATAGACCAGTCGTTATAAATACTCTATTAGAGCTATGTTACCAATATCTAATTACATTTTTCTTACCACAGCAGGGAATTTGACGCTTTAGTGCTTGTGGTTCGATGAGTCGTACCCTTTAGGTAATAGTTACTATGCATTCAAAAAAGGATAATCCCAAAGATAAATACATACGCGTGTATCATAATAATATGTAGATATTGGTCAATGAATTATACGTGATCAAAAACGTGTAAAAGTATGATGTTCAGCGAGGTCCCCAACGCCCCACGTTCCCTTCTTTCCAAACCACGTACACCGTTACAGCTAGCAGAAGGGAAAAACGTTATCAGATAAAAAATGTATTTCTTCTGATTATCTCTATACAAAAATATTCTAAAATCGTAACAAAATAAAAGATATCTGAGTATGTAATAAAATTTTAAAACGTTAATAAACAAAAGAAAATGTTCACAGCAATACAACAAAGCTCCGAGTGTCACGAAAATTGAAAATAAAAATTTAAATCATAAGCTCAAATGTATCGAAATTGCGCAGCCTACGTGCACTTGTTACACTTGCTCTCTAACTTCAATTATCAATCTGACAGTCATGGTATAAATATTAATAAACATTTCATACGTTGAAAGCATTTGAAGCAAAATTCGAAACTTGATAGCCTACTTGCAAGCCCACTCCCTCTCTCCATATCAACTCAAACTCGTAACAACATTCAATAATAATGTTGACCCACAACACATCACATACGGATAACCGCTCACACCCTTTTACCGGTTACCGCGCAATTACCAACAAGTAACATCTCAAAGGTCACCCAGCAATCTGACACTTAAGCGGTCGGAGACACATCCTAAAGTTCTTTGACGTTAAAGAAAACACCGTAAACATCTCGCGCCAATAAATAGACTTCCATTTTCGTGAAAATAAAGTTGCATTAATCGTAAAAAAATCCAACAAGCAAATTATTCAATAGCCCTTACGTAGACAAAAAAAAAATTGGTATATAAATGCACGTCTATATAGATACGTATAAACTTAATACATCTATACATACAATTCTTAAGCTCGATTAATTTACAAAATCAGAACAATGAAGGCACTTTTTTAAGCTCGAAGGTATCTGTGGTATCGAAAGTAATAAAAACAAGTAACAAAGTCTAAATGTAAAAAAAAAATTGTTGTTTACACTAACAACGTAATAAATTACCTATTCATAAAACCTTTTGTAATACAGTCTCCGGCATGAAAATTATTTGTTCGCAACTCTTCCTACCTACATAAGACCTTTGGTTTATACAATTAAATCGCGTAGATTCGTCGAATATGACTAAACGAATAATACAACGAAATCATGTGAAAATTATAAATAAATTAAAATTTAAAAAACGTAATAATCGATAAGCGTCGCGAATTATCGCAGTTATTTTTTTTCAGCTAACGACCGCAGCCTTAACTATTACGCACACTATACTTAAGTAACGAAAGGGGAGGTGATTGAGGTAATGAGATAGCAGATATTAATGAAAAACAATTCATCTCCGTTGGTGAAATATAATGAAAAATACTGATTAAATACAGACTTCCGATAATGTCGTAATAGGACTTATTCTCAATGGCCACCTTAATTAAGCCCAAAAAAATCTTTGGTAAATAATTATAAGAACAATAATAAATTAAAAAATATATGCATATAGGAAAATAATAAGACGAGGAGCTGGCATGAGTCCCATTAACATTTCGAAGCGGAGAAAATGATATTCCCAACCCACTCACCTCATTGTGGTACTAATTTGAAGGAGTTGTGGTTGTGGGTTTTCTTTGATTGCAATTATTTCGACTATCATTGATCGTGAATAAAAAAAAAAAAAAAACATTCGACAAAAATAAAAAGTCTCGCGTTTCTAAAGAATTAGTGTAACTCCATTTTGGCGTGTGCTCAAGAGGGTTGTAATATGGATTTTTGGATACATCCAGTACGCAACTGATCGTGCTGAAGAAAAATTACATGAAAATGAAGGGTGTAAAATTTACAAAAAAAAAAAAAAACAAAAAACAAATAGTATACTTTTTCACACGACCCACACTTCTCAAATTACTGGGTTAGCCCCTAAATCCCATAAAAATTGTTACTTTACGAAAATATCTCGCAACGGTCTTCCAATGCGAAAAACACATCAATTAAAAAATGGAACAGCATCGAATTTGTAGTGAATTAGATAGAGGCAATTATTCGAAAACCTCTTCTGGGGGTATGTGAAGAATTCGTTGCAAGTAAACGAGATTATCGTAAAATAAACAAAATCGAATTTTCAAGCTCGCCGACTGAAATAAGTTTTGGTTATCTCATTATTATTTTTCGACAGGGGGGAAAGGGGGAGGAAGGTAAAAAATGTTATTCCATTCAAATGTAACGCAGTCAAACATCACTGAACCCAGTGCCCAACTGAAAGAAAGAGCTGAAAGGGGCCTCTACCATTTTTTTTTCACCCAATGAATGACAGTTGAGGTGAGGGCAAAAAACCTAATTTCATTTCTACGAACACCCCCATCAGAAATTTTCTCCCTCTCGAAATGTTAATAGAACTTACACCTGCTTTTTGTCTAAATTGCATTTTGCAAAAAAAAAAAATTAAATCATAATATATTTTCAAATATGTAAATATTTTTGAAAATAAATTACCAATTTCCACTCTTTAAAAAAAACTACGTAGTTCTCGGTTCAGGTCATTTGAACGTAACGTTAAAATCATAAGTCCAAAAAGTTCATTCAACTTGAAAGTATGCTTTACAAAGGTGACCACGTACGCGATTTTAAAATAAAAAAATTCAAACTAAAAATAAAATTAATGATATGCTTTTGTAAAATAAATATTAAAATAGGAAGTAAACTGAAAGTTATCAACGTAGATATGAAGCGTTTTATATCATGAGTTTGTTAATTACATGACAGAAAAGAAGGAAAAAATTACGAATGTTTAATAGTAAAAAGGAGAAAGTTAGGTTCAAAAAATAATTTAAAATTTAGTATCAGCGAGTACATAAACATTAGATTATTCAGACTGTTGATACGAAATTGATGAAATGAAAATATGAAATTAGGCGTATACGTATAAAAGAAGGAAAAAAAATAAATACAAGTATAGCGAAGATATCAGGCAGTGACGTTGTCGAAAAAGGATTTTTCGCGATTTCAAACACATAGGAAAAAGGAATGTAGATTGTTAAAATAAAACGCGACATTTCATTACTTTTACAAGCTAATCAAAAGCTTCAGATATGCGTTTCTAAAACTGCATGGGTGCCCCGAACGCATTTAGGATTATACATAATTATACACCAAATGTATCAGCCAAGCAAAGATTGAATTTACTTCGTAATAATGGTTAAATTAGGGGTTTCAACCATAGCCGAAGTGTTGGGTATATCGTTCATTAGATGTAACCGTTTATAATGTCTTAATAAGGAAGACCTTTGAGTAAAATCTATTCTACAAATAGTGCAACTCAACCGTTCACCGATATGCAATTGCAAATGTTTTTTGTACGTACACCGTTGAGTGAACACTTCGCCGCAATGGTGACACGATATACGTAACTTCTCGTAAGTATGGGAAGCCGCGTGTTCGTTCAGTTCCCGTAAATTAGCAAACCTAGCTTTACACAATTTACAAGCGAAAGGTGTTTCGCTACGTTTGTGCGTAATATGAAAATGCAAATCTAAAAGCTGCTTAGTATTGAATGTCACGTTGCACTGCTCGCAAGTGTATTTTTCGTTATGAGCTAAAACATGCGTTTTGAGGGTGACCTCGTCCGGAAATTTTTTACTACAAATCTTACAAGCGAATAGAGACGCTACAGGCGCTGCTTCGGTGCTATGACACTTGGCGTGTCGTTCTAACGTCGACAAACGGTTGAATTCTTTGCCACAAACTTTACAGCTACAGTTTTGCTCATCAGAGTGACATTTCATATGCAAAGCTAGGCTACAATTTCGGTAGAATTTGCGACCACATAGTTGACATTCGCAGCTCTTTTCTACGCTATGGGCAGCTACATTGTGTTGCCAGAGAGCACCTTTGTTTGTATATTTATTTGGGCAATGATCGCACGCGTATGGAAGTAAAGCTGGATCGTTCGATGAATTTCCATTGATTTTAGAATCGATAGGTAGAGGAGGCTCGTCGTCATCCGAATACACAGCTTCGACTTTATTGAAAATATCTCGAATGTGCGCTGGTTCTCCTTTCTTATCTTTCTTTTCATTTGCCTGAGTGATAATAAATGGCGATTATTTTACAGATATACAAAAATAATACATAACAATATCGATGACTCACAATTTTGTCCGGTTTTTTTGCGAACATGGGTTGTATTATGACTGCATCATTTTTACACGCATCTTTCTTCTCTGGTCTGAAATTAGTAGAAACCCGTTTCAAATCAGTCCTATTGAATCATGTTTACAACTAATCCCAAAAATTACTCACGGTTTTTGAGAAGCGTCTGCCAATTCCACGATACATTCTTCTAAAACCGTTCGAGGTAACCTTTTCTTGATTTCCAAACAGTCGGAATTGCGAGCCGATCCATTAGTAATTTTATAGCTTCTCCTTTAGGAGAAGACGGCGAATATTTCCCATTGAGTTTCTTTTCCTGAGCCAGGCATAGTCATAGTCACAAATGACTGATAAAATGGTACAGTCTAATTAATGACTCAGTAAACTTACGTAGATTTACTCTTAGGAACTATTGGTGATATCGAGAGAGACGATATGTTTTTAGAAATTGTGCCATTGGTTGCTGTGTTGTTGTATTTGTCTGATTCTTCCAATACTACGCTCAAAAATTGCGATGGTAATAATCCCACTTCCATGATAACCAGCTCATCAAAAATTCATGATTCTGAAATTCAGAAATGAGCAGCTTTAATCGAAGTAATACTCTATGTATATATACATAAAACACGGTGTAAAAATAATGGAACATATGCGCTAATTTCTCATTTATTAATTTATGAATCCAAATCATCGAGATAAAATTTGTTTGGAAATACATAACAATATCGATGACTCACAATTTTGTCCGGTTTTTTTGCGAACATGGGTTGTATTATGACTGCATCATTTTTACACGCATCTTTCTTCTCTGGTCTGAAATTAGTAAAACCCGTTTCAAATCAGTCCTATTGAATCATGTTTACAACTAATCCCAAAAATTACTCACGGTTTTTGAGAAGCGTCTGCCAATTCCACGATACATTCTTCTAAAACCGTTCGAGGTAACCTTTTCTTGATTTCCAAACAGTCGGAATTGCGAGCCGATCCATTAGTAATTTTATGAGCTTCTCCTTTAGGAGAAGACGGCGAATATTTCCCATTGAGTTTTCTTTTCCTGAGCCAGGCATAGTCATAGTCACAAATGACTGATAAAATGGTACAGTCTAATTAATGACTCAGTAAACTTACGTAGATTTACTCTTAGGAACTATTGGTGATATCGAGAGAGACGATATGTTTTTAAATTGTGCCATTGGTTGCTGTGTTGTTGTATTTGTCTGATTCTTCCAATACTACGCTCAAAAATTGCGATGGTAATAATCCCACTTCCATGATAACCAGCTCATCAAAAATTCATGATTCTGAAATTCAGAAATGAGCACCTTTAATCGAAGTAATACTCTATGTATATATACATAAAACACGGTGTAAAAATAATGGAACATATGCGCTAATTTCTCATTTATTAATTTATGAATCCAAATCATCGAGATAAAATTTGTTTGGGAAATAGAAAAAGTGTACTTCCGGTTGGAATAAAATTCGCTAATTTTAAAATCTAATAATTAAACGATAGGGTGATACGTGTGTTTCCATATTTAGAAAACGGAAGTGAGCTAATTTGAAAATGTCAAAGCGTACATGAAATAAAATACTACCTTACAAATTTCTAAGCGGAAAATTCCCAACACTTGGCGAGAAATATTTAAAATACAAATTAACACGCAAGCTAGCTTAAATGTAATTTACGCTATACATGTTACTCTTTTCTCAAAATGACAATAATCAAAAAATTTCAAAACTAAAATGCGAAAAAATTCCAACCCGGATAAATGAACACAAACGGCTAAAATTCGAATAGAAGATTACTTTTTAAGCTTTTGTGCCAATATTCGTCATTTTTTGAAATACCGTTTCACTACAATAAAGAAATATTAAAATAATAATCAAGCGTAACGAAATGATCGAGATGCCAACCCAACATTCTCTAGGAAAGCAGTTCGGTGCGGTTAACATTTGGGAAATCCTATTACAAAAAAATTTCACATAAAAATAACGGGGATTTGAAGTTTACTTTTACATTTTCCCACATTTTGCCCTCGTTGTGTTTTTATGATCGCTGTGCGTTTGTGTGCGAATGATAACAAATGCGACATGTGTCATTTCACAGATGAATGAACGTAGAATAGAAATTTTTTTGACAGTTTGATATCAAAAAATTAGGCGAATTCGTCTTTATCTAAAGTCATAAAATTGAAATTTTTTTCTTGTTTGTTTTGTTTTGTTTTTTTTATTTTTTTATTTTGTGTAATCAATTTCTATCTCCCAACTCCCAATTCCTAATTCCCACTTTGTAAGAAAGTTGAAGCTGATGTTGAATTTTTCCCAAAAATTACTTTATATTTTTCTTTTATTTTATATTTTTTAAACGTATTTTCCTGTTAATTCTTTCTATTGAAAATTTTCATCATTTTTATGCGGAATAATATCGTTTATTCGAATGTTTTTATTTCTATCAAATCACCCTATAAGTTTGTATGTTAAGAAGAATTTAAAAAGAGATGGAAGTTGACAAACGAAATTTGGGGTACTGTTGAATTGATCAGTGAGTTTATTTTGAAATTACTGTTTCCATTTGATTCCCCAATATTATTTTGTTTTTATAATTTTTCTATACAGTAGATCACTTCAATAATGGATTCAAAGCCAACAGATAAATCATTAGAAATCACAAAATATTTTCAAGATTCCAATAGCTCAGACATATTTGATCAAATATCAAAATTAAATTTCACCAGCGAAGGCGATGAAGAGAAAAATTCTTTCGCTGATAACGAACAATCAAACACTTCCGTTCAAAGTCAAGACGAAAATGTTACTTTGTCCAGTAAAGAGCCAGTTATCTGTAGAATATTTGCTTCTTCGGATGATCCATCATCTGAATCTGAAAAACCAAAAGAAGAAACGATTTTTGATTTGATAGGATCTGGTAATAAATATTCACCAGCTATCTCGCCAGTCACTGATGGAGGTTTGAAAATCACTAAACCATCTTCTTATAATACTATTTTATCTCCTGAATTCCCTAGCGATGGTAATTTCCTCTTTTATATAAAATTACTTGGAAAAATGTATCATTGTTCATGGTAATATCAATTTATGTTTTTATAGGATCATTTTTTAGTCCTTCTTCGGGTACAGATGTAGATAGCGATGCCATTAATGATGAACTTTTCATGAAAGGAGCTACTCATATAATTGGACCAAGCAGTATTGTATCTTCAGGAGAAGTTGATCGTCGACGAGATGCTTGGATACCGTCCAATCGCACTCGACAAGCTCTCGCAGCATCTGCCTCTGCTCCTCCTGGTACTTATACTCCTGAACGCGATCTCCTAACCATGCCTGGAGTTGTTTTACAAGAAGATATGGTATATTTATTCTACTTGAAAATAATTTTGCATTTCTTAGCCTTTAATGTTGAATGATATATTCAGGTCGATAATGTGTACGAGGCAGTAAATCATTACTTGGGCGAAGCAGAAGCTGCCCAACGTAAAGTTTTGACTTTGAACGATGTTACGCAAGATGAGCGTGGTTTACGAGTGTTGATACAAGTATTTTGAAAATCTCATTCCCTTAATAATTAAAACTTGTAATGATGACACTTTTTTTATAACGTTGTCACTTTTAGGCTGAATGTTACAGAGCAGCAGTAAATTTGACTAGTCGACTACTTAGCATGTATGGCCAAGGTATTGGACGATCAGGTTACCCCAGTAAACATACCCTTCATTCTATACAGGTAGTTTGAACATCACCATCAAAATTTTGACTATTTTATTAGCTATTATTTTTATTTTACTTATTTACTATTGTTTCAGCTGTGGTTCACACGCATCGCCCTTTTAGTTAAACTACGATCTTGGTCTGTTGCTTGGGCTGAATCCGAGCCATGGTGGGATTTGGATAGGCCAGATTTATACTTCCAATTTTATAGTGAATTATACGGTGGTAGACCGGGAACAATTGTTCCCTTTTCATTTAGGCTTTTATTAGCAGAATTACCACAATACGTTCATAAGCCACAAGAAGCTTTTAAAAGACTCTTTTCTGTTTTAAGTACTGTTCGCAAGGTACTTGTAAAATTAATTTCGTTACATATACGCTTACTGCATGGTGGTATAGTGGATTGAAATAATATGATTATAGATTTTGAAAAATTTGGATGATGGCTTAAGTGAAGACGGAAGTCCAATAGAATTAGCTTCTGATGATAGAGAGGAATCGCAGAAATTATGGTCATCTCGTGAAACTAGAGTGTTACACTCTATTGTAAATCTTGCCATACAACAAAAAGTATAAATGTATTATTTTTGTCGAGTGTAAAAGGAGATGACCTCAAAAAAATCTAACTCCTTGTAATGCGTAGGATTACAAATTAGCTATTGATGTATTACACAGTATAGTGCAGAAACCGAATACAGAGCAAAATACCTATCATCGTAGAGCTTTGATATCTGCGCTGGGTAGAATATTTTTACAGATGGGTGATATGAATGCGGCCAAAGAATGGTTTGAAAAATCTAGTTCTCTAAAAAGTAGTAGTCAGTACGTGATAAATATGATCCTTTTTATTTTAAAATTTTTATTTGTCCATTTAAAAAACAAAAAAATTCTATTTCAGAGGTAAAAAGGCATCATTAGATTTTCATGAACTTGTTGATCAAGGACTATGGGCCATTGCTGATAATGACTACGATAAAGGTTACGAATATTTTCATCAAGCTTCTCTTAAAGATCCGACAAATATCATGGTAATTATTTTTTCGACATTTTCCTCATTAGTTAATCGTTTTTTTCTACTAGTTTTATGTTTTTCAGGTGAAAAATAATATGGCTGTTTGCTTGCTTTATTGTGGAAAGCAAAAAGAGGCTGTTAATTTATTGGAATCTGTTGTCACCAACAACCCAACTTTAGGACTGCATGAAAGTTTGCTTCTCAACTTATGCACTTTATATGAACTGGAGAGTTCTACCGCCATGGAAAATAAATACAAAATGTTGAAGATGGTAGCCAAGTACAAAGGCGATGCAATATCGCTCAACTGTTTAAAATTACAAATAAAGGAATAGTGAAATTAAAGAAAATAAAACCGCTATTTGTGTTTCCTACTATGAATTTATTTTTTTAAACTTAACAATGTTTACATCTAAACGTTTTTGATACGAATCAAACGTATTGCAAAATAATATATACAATGAAGAAAACTAGCGTTGACGTTTTCAATATTCTTGGAATTTCGGCCTTCCATATTTTTTATCATACCATTCGACGAATTCTTTTTTTCTTTGCTCACGTCTAGCGAAATAATCAGGATACTGAGCTCTTTCTAAAGGATGCCAGAAGTCTAGCACAACATCGTAGGGCTTAATTTCATCACGTTCCCAAGCAACACCACCAAAAGACGTAGGAACTGAAATATATTTTCGTGTAAGTCAACGCGTCATGTATTGGAACCGTTAATTATCAAACTGCGTTACATAACTTACATTTAATTGGTTCTGGATGTTTTACGTATTCATAATAAATCTCAGCAGCCTCTAACGCGCGTTTCGCTTTAATTGGATCCTTGATATTACGATTTTTGTCAAATTCTGCTCTAACTAAAACTAGCTGAACACGCTGCTCATGACTGTAATACAAATACATTAACCCAACGAGTTGAAATTGTGATTCAATCAGTGAAAATGATGAATTCTTACCGAAGAAAAACCCAAGCTGGGATATCTCTACATATTTTTTTGTACAAAGATTGAACTCTCCTAGTGTGTGAAACGTAGTAGGGCGGAATCCATGCCATTGTTAGCTTTAATACGAACTGAAATTCAAGACTATTTGTAAATTATTGTTTTAATTTAGAAATTCGAAATCCTAATAAATAATTGAAAATAGATAAGAAATTTAACTTGCAAAGTTGTAAGGTTAGAAAACACATCAGTTTATGAATAATTTCAAATTCAAAAAGAATTATCACTGAATATTTTTTTCGCTCCTATATCAACACTGAAACTGTTGAACTGACGTGTTTTTCTGAAAATTTTGATCTTTTTGTGGTTTGATTGTCGATTATTTGATGTTGTATGATAGTGAATGGTTAAAAAAAAATAGGATTAATTAATTTTGTAATATTTACTACAAAAACGAGAAGTAAAACAAATGAAACAAAAATAATTTATGCGTTTATGTTATAACCAATAATGTGATGTTAATGCGAGCTTTACATTCTTTGAAGGCACAATTTTTCCTTAGATTTCTTCCTTTTAATTTCATGTAAGTTAATTATCTTGCTATCAAATCAATATTATTGCTAGCACAAATTATGAACTTGTAAAACTCATATTATTCACTACACTTTCATTAATTGGGTAAATTCCTCATATTCATTTTCAGTGATCACGTTGTGATTTCTATTTCTTAGGTGAAAGAATCGAAATTCAAGATGAGTGATATAAGTGACTGGTACAGTAGAATCCCATTTTTCACGAAATGGTGGTTAACATTAACGATGGCTTTCTCATTAGCCGGTCGTATAGGTTTGGTGAAGCCCCATCAAATGATCTTATTGTTTGGTCCATTTATCAATCAATTTGAAGTGAGTAATTTTTTGTTATCTTCTCATTATTTACTATTTGTTTTTGTTTCAAAACGAATGGTATGTTTATTAGATTTGGAGACCTCTAACATCTGTATTTTACTACCCGATCAATCCTGCCACCGGATTCCATTTCCTAGTGAATTGTTATTTTTTATATAATTATTCACTACGTTTAGAAGCCGGTACGTACTTTCATGCACTAAAATACATAATTTCTAGTTGAAGCAAGCAAATAATTCATGATATTATTCAGGTGAATTTGATGGCAGACCAGCGGATTATTTCTATATGTTGATCATAAATTGGATATCATGCACATTGATGGCGTTGGCTATCGAACTGCCGGTAACTTAGAAACATTTATACATATTTCTAAAATTTATGATTGTTGACGAGTTATAACTGACTCATGTTTTGTTTTTAGCTGCTTATGGATTGCTTAGTTTTAAGCATTCTGTATGTTTGGTGTCAGTTGAACAAAGACCAAATAGTCACATTTTGGTTCGGTACTACCTTCAAAGCGATGTACCTACCTTGGGTCTTATTTGGATTTAATTTCATCATCGTTGGAGGGTAATTTTTCAGTCTATTCATATTATATCGATTATATCTGTGAACTTTAATCAAAAATATTTTATTATAGCGGAATATCCGAATTAATCGGAATATTATCTGGTCACATCTACTATTTCCTAAAATACACATATCCACAAGAAAATGGACCGCAGTCAATTCTCGCCACACCGTCCTTCTTGTAAGTATCAACTTGTTTTAAAATTCTCAATCTTTAACAGCTTTCTAATTAAATCATTCTTCTCCTCAGGTATAACTTCTTTCCTAATCGTAGAATAGCTGGTGGTTTCGGTGTACCTCCTCCGCGAACTGCATCATCGACCGGTGTCCCGCCAACAGCTGGAAGACATAATTGGGGTAGAGGACGGGTATTAGGGGGGGATGTAGATTAATTCCATTATTGTAATTTTCTGTTCGCTTTCATATTTGAAACGATTTTATGTTTTAATTGAAATTTTTCGAATATTTTCAACTTGACTTGACTACCTAATTTCAGTCGAAAGGGTAGATCAGCAGATAAAGAAGAGGAATTGTGGCCATAAAATCGCAAATGATTACGATAAATTTTACGTTTTATTTTATTTATTTTTTTTTTAGATATGATAACAGCGTTTCGTAAAATTACTTTTCGCTTGATCATATGATTTAAATATAATTTTTCTAACCCAAATTAATACTCCATTGTTAAGAAGGAGATGTAGAAAGTAGGACTCTAATCTCAAAGTTGTATTGTTATAATTAGCGACGGGTCCTGCTTTAATTCTGTTGTTTATTTTTCTTTTTCATAAATATTTATGTGAGATCTCCTATTGAGAATATTATGAAGGTGGAAGAAATTGTCGTCACTATTATATTTCAAATCTTTTTTTTTCTTTACCTATAAGTTATTTCATTGTTTCAGTTTTTTGAAATGTAAATATAATTATTTTATATTAATACTTCGTTGTTTTTTCTAGGAAAAAAATCCAAGCATGAGTGGTGTATTACTGGAGCTGAGTTTTTAATAGGAGCGTATTCAAATTTACGGATTTTTTTGTTAAGCTCTAATGATTACTACCATTATCGAGGGTAAAAAAACAAAAGAAGTTTAATTTAAGATATCTATTATTACTTTTCGTTCATAAGAATTACCCAAGTCCATATTCATCAAATTTCAGCCATTTGAGATTCTTGTCTTTCCTAAATCTTGACCATCCGTTATTTTAGATACATTTAAATCCAACTGCGAAGGACCATATTCTGGTCCTTGAGTAACCCTATACACAAAATTTGAACTTTTTAGAACGATTTTGTGAAGAAGTATGGACTTCTCTTCAAATTCATTGGGGAAGTTGAAATTTGGATATGTTGATGTCCTTGACTCACTCTTTTGTATGACTTCTCAATTCTTCTCAAAGTTTAGTTGAACTGCTATTTAGAGATGATTCAAATATTCAAAAAAGTAGTTTGGAGTATTACCATGAATTTTGCCTACTGACTGTACGAGAAAAAAAAATGCATGTATTTAATTATAATTATATATGTATATCAAAAACTTGAACATTCCCCACACGATTACAAATGGCATAAAAGCCAAAGATATGAAGATGCCTTTTCTTTTTTCAAATCAGATAGGCCCTAATACTATCTATTTTCATTAGATGCAGCTAAAAAAATCAAATTATATTTAAAATGTGTTTACAATCATTCTATCGTTACAATTTAAACAAAAAGTTGGAGATTCATGGATTGTTCAATTTTGCACCGAAGTAAATTAGTAGTAACTATATGAATAGATGTCGACCGAGATGAAAATAGGTCAAGCTATAAAATTTGATGAAAATTTATTTTACAGATTTTGAGTAAAATTTTTGATAGAAATTGATGAAAAATAGACGTCGACTTGACAAAAAAAGAATCAGCTAGAGAAAATTTCATGCAAAATAAGTGTTAATGTTATAATCATTAATTTTGAACTTGTTATTCGTTGAAACTTAATTTTCATGAATTTCTATGAAAATTTATGAAAAATAGTTGTTGAGCATGTTTAAAAAAATATGTCCTAGGATCAGGTCATATAATTACTACTTAAATTACTTTCAACATTATAAAAGGTAACTAACATGTATGAAAAAAAAGAAACATTCACAACACAAAAAGTAAAATAAATAAAATAAAAAGCAAAAAGTACAGTCTTTTATGATAAAAGTAGTTCTGAAAATTCGAAGCTCTCAGTGATACAATTACTAAAGATACAGTTCAGTGATCAGTTTCAAACTGCTTGAGATCCGTTGACTATAGAATCATAAATAAATTTTCGGAAAACATCAGCGTTCAGGTTATCGGTTAAACTGCGTTTATTAATGTACTGATATGCGTACCAGCATACAAAAACGCCGCAATTGTATGGTTCGTTTTGTTTAGTATGAGGAAGCGAACTTATATCGCATGAAAAAATATTAAAGAAATTTTTCAGTACGTTACACCAACAATCAATAAGAGCGGGATATTTTTTAAATAACGTAGTTACCGAGTCGAATGATGTTGATGGATCTAAAATAATCAATTTAGATTCTTTTAAAAGAATAATAAATAATAACCAATGATTATGAATTGGTTTGCAAGGAACGAAAAGCATATCTATAGTATTCCACGTAATCCAGTTCCAAATTTCTGGCAGAATACGGTCATTGAACACAGACTGGCTAACTATGGTATCGACCACATAAATGTTAGTACCAGGGGGACATATAATACTGAGAAAGCTATCTATTATGGCGTCGTACAACCATCCCACTGAAAATCTAGGGTCGATTGTTTTCAAGTAGCATTGTTCTCGAGGCGAAATATAAAGGTCTAATGATTTTAGACATAGGATATTTATATTAAAAGGTTTCAAAACAGGTCTAAGACAATCGGTAGTTTCGGTAATCGGAGCGGTAAACGCTCTTTCCATCTGATTGTCGTACACCTTTCTGTACTCGGGTTCTTTATTTTTCGGTCTATCGTACACTTTGGCAAAATCTTTAAATGGACTAGTTTCCTGTTCGTAAATTCGATGAGCTTCGATTTTACCATTAGATATAATACCCTCGCAACGTTCACATAATGCTTGTAGATTTCTCGTTAATTCTTTCAAATACCTTTGTTGGACTACATCGTTAAGCAAGTACCCGTTTAATTTCATTAAACTATTTTGCGCAGAGTATAATAATTTTTCGTTTTCATTTAATTCGGGTTGGAAATTAGGAATATATGATTCGATACTGGCCGGTGAAGGGGGCGCTGATATGTTATCAGGAGGTATATTAACGATGAACATGCCACGATTTATTAGCGAATGAATTTTATGCATGTGTTTACAGAAGATATTTTTCTTCGAACACGAACATTTGTACTGATGTTCACACAGATTACAGCAGTACTCTTCATTACATTTGACTACGCAATCATTAATCAGACAATTTTCACTGACTCGGCGTACGACGTAAGTTCGTTGTTTTTCATCGTTACCGCACGTGATTTCCCAGGCTGCTCCGTTTTCGTGTTTCGAACGAACGCATTCGTCTTTAAATTTCATACCCGAAATATGACGTTTTTTAACCAGCGATTTCATGGCCGTAGAAAGAGGCTTTTTCTCCAGCGGATCGTATAGATCATGATTATGCGTAGAAATATAAGTAACGTGTATTTTACTTCCACATTCTTTAACTAAAATCCTGCTGGGGCATTTTGTATTAGGAACGATGCCGACGGTTTTGCGTCGATTGGTTTTTCGCTTCGTGCTTTCGGTTTCATTTTTGCGATAAAACTGACAAACGTAATAGTAACTTAGACCTTTAGATGAACGCTTCGATCCAGTTAGTTTTCTGGCGTTCATGAATTTGATGCTATTTTCTTCGTTCTTCCATTTTTCGAACGCTTCGTAATCGCAAAACTCCAATCTCTCGATACTCAATGTTTTACCGTGTTGTTCGCGTAAATGTTGCACCAGGTCGATTTGCTTGTAAAATAATGCCGAACACGCGTTTTCCCAGCATTTCAATTTACATCGTTTAACGCTATCTTTATCCGAGCAAACCAATCTATTCACGTGCCTTTGCAGATTACATTTTTTTTTGAATACTTTACCGCAATTAGAACAACTATATTCTTTGCTTTCATCGATATCGTGATCATTCGGTACATGATCGGAATGCGGTCTAGTTGTATCTTGACAACATTCGGATTTGCGTTTAATACATACCCCACTTTCCAAATGCTTTTGTAGATTAAATTTACGATTGAAATGTTTGTTACAATAGTAACAAATATATTCTTTTACGCATTTATTATTAGTAAATCCAAATAAGTGGTGTGAGAGTTACATTTCTTTCGATGAGCAAAAAATACTTGTCGATAAGTGCAAATTTTACCACAAAATTCACACGCTCGAGGATACGACGACAGCGATCTATTCATTTTTGAACTTTCTTTTTCTGGACTGGAATCTGAATTAAGATTTTCTTCGGATTTGATTTCGCTTTTAATTTTATTTTTTTTCGATTTCATCACTCGTTTGAGTTTTTCTTTGTATATTTCATCGTCCTCACTCGAATTATCGCTAGGGATGTTCACACATCTCCTTCTTAAAACTGTGTTTCTCATTTTTTTAATCAGTACCTTGGTAGATATGGTAGTAATTGGTCTGAAAACAAAAGGTTTAGCTACTTAGGAAAATAAGCTTGCATTTACATACATGACATCATGATTGAAAAAGAAATAATCTTTGACTATAAGGAAATAATACTCACAACTGAATTATTTTAAAGAAAACAATGAAAATGAATAAATAAAAATTGAACGCTTTTTGGACCGAACTCAAGTTTCATATTAAAATCCATATTATTCTCAGCTTTGGAGCTTGGCGCTTACATACTCCTCTAGATTTCTACCTTCTTCTCCAATTTGTCATTAAAATTTAGAGCAAACATGAAAATTTAAATACTTTTAAGCAAAATAAAAAATTTTTAATTTTCTTTCAATTTTTTTTGTTTATCACTTGTAGTTACAAAAATTCCAACACATTTGTAGGAGCGCTGGTTGACGATTTTTCTATATGTTAATGGGCATTCATATTTCAATTCCTACAAGTTTTATAGCGGAAAAGATTCTTTTTTGCACGGGAATTTCATGGTAAAAGTGGAAGAAATCGTGAAAATTACACTGGCATCGACAAAAATTTAGGAAATTTGTAATTCCTCCGACCAAAAGCCTTGTCGCCCACTATCGTATTCGCGTATTGATTAAAATTGTGGTGGGGTGGTAAATCGTAATCTCTACGAAACTGCGACGTACTAGAAATGAACGAAGAAAATGCTAAAATTTAGTTACCTAATGTGAAATTTCCGCGTGTGATAAAGGTTGTGCGCTCTTTATTAATTTTAAAAGTTCCAAAATAATCCTTCACAATTACGGCAATAATCAGAAGTCGGTCGAAAGGGTGGCTTTCGTCCGTTAAGGTAAATATTTGCAATTCAGTATTTCTTACAAAGACCTGTTTATTGAAAATCAAAAAATATGTTGGCGCTACACTCCCATATGTATGCTCCTGCTGCCAATCATAATTATATTCATCGGTACAACTTCTCGAAAATGATTATCTGTAACGTCACTATATTTCGACACGTTTATTGATGATACGTGTTTTTTCAACCATTACTGTGTTTTTTGATCAACAGCCAGAAATCTAGCTCTTTCCTCGTAATTTGGAACTTATCTACCACGTATCTGTTCATTAATTCACTAAAACTCGAATGAGGAAGAGAAGCAATGATACATATATAATTTCATTCGTATTCTCTGAAATAAACTCTGGTCTCTTCTTCCGCCTAAATTAATCTTACCATTACGAATTTCGTAGCGTTTTGAAATGCGATAATTCTAATTAATACTTTCAGATTGACGATATCTTTTATCGTTTGATATACACCAATACTCAGAATTAGCAACTCATTAAACCTCTAGATCGCAATAAGCGCGTTGATGATGCATCCAAGTGTAAGGTTTAAAATACAGGTTTTAACACTCTTGATCTTTATTCTTGTCTTATCAATTCGTTGATAATTTTAAATATATTCATTACATTTCGAGTAATGTGTTTTTTGCCATTTTCTTATCACTTTAGTTTGATTAGATTCTCGTTATTGTAAAAGAAACACATCTACGGCTCGACCACGCTCCGGGTGGCGTTCTCTAAATACCTAATGTTCCTTTCACCTTTTTCAATGGATCAATTAAATTTTAACGGATGTATAACCAATGAAAAAAATCATTCAATTATAAAGTCCGCTTGTATTTCCTATATCGATAATCCATTGTATTGTCAAACAAATAATCTTGTTCTTGATATAATATGCTGAGGCAACCGTTTGTTGGAAATTTCAATGCTTCTTTCGGTAGGACTTTGTATACTCGAAAAATTTCATTATAATTCAACGTTGATACTTATGAGTCACCATGTGAACACTACGGTACTCGTTTAACACGACACTCCCGATTTATTTGATCATGTGCAAAACTTGGAAAATGAGTATGCATGCAAGTAACACAATATGTCATCAAGGCATCGAGGGAATGTTAACACGTGTAATTATGCGTGTTCGAATAAAAATCCCAAGATTAACATATCAACTCGACAAGATAACACGTCATTGTTTCTCTAATGTTAACATTTTGTAATTGTTTTCTTATTTCAGAGCTCTGGTCACTGGGTAATAATCGCCGCAGAGGGCTCCCTATTGGCTGATTGGCGTTTGGCTCTTAACGTCGATCCTCCTTGGCTTCGCTGACAAAAAAACGCTGATTGATAGTCAGCGTTTTTGTTTTAACCTCATCTAGTTCATATCACTTTAATTACGATTAAAACTGAACGCAGACTGCCTCGTAAGTATAATATTTTGTTCGTTTTAGTTCAAGGACGTACCGAAGGGGAAGAGGGGACAGTTTGCTCCTTTGGTCTTGGTCTCTCGAAACTTGGTAAATTGGTGATCTTAGTTTCCAGGTTGCAAATCAAGCAAATGGTCGTATAAAGGGTGTACAGGAAATTAAAAATAGGCCAGGTCGTTTTTTTTTCTCAAGTTGGACGAAATGTTGTAATATTTCTCTTTCTTTTTCATATTTTCAAGTCCTTCGGTACGTTTCCACTCTAGATGGAGGTTGCGAATGAAAGGCAGTTTTTCACTTCGTATATTAATAAGTCTAAAAGAAGGGAGGGGTAGGATTTCAAGATTTTAGCTCATCGTTAATTTAATATGATTTTCGAGTATCTTTGAAATGTGAACGAAAGAAAAACTCGAAATATGACGCATCATCAATTTATCATTCATCAGTGATTTGCGACTCATCAAATTCATGATTAAAATGAGTATTTTTTCTACTTACGACACTTCACCTCTCCAAATTGATTGCGTAATGGGTTCAATTATAAATAAATATGTAAAATTACAACCGCATTATTCTGATGACGCACAGTAGAAACGATAGCAATTCTATCCTGACAAAAATCATGTATCGTGATTTATGTTTTTTTTTTTTTTTTTAAATCTACATCAGCGTGTTTTTTTGGTCGCTGATTTCAAAGTCGAGATTAATTTTTCAATTACAAAAAATGACACTTTAAAATAAAAAACATTACGGTGTGTTTATGAAAATGATGGTTTTTTGTTCGTTAATTCCAAATTTGATGTCAAATTTCTAATTTCGTTCCTCGGGAGAACTCAGATTCCTAAAATAGAAGGATTCCAAATAGTTTCAAAATTCAAAATCTATCTAATGCTCAACTTCTTAGTACATATATATCTTTGTTTCACTCGCGCATAGCGCCGATAATTATGGATGAAAATTGCTGAAAATTTGGTGAAAAACTCTTCGTGAAATTTCGCAAAACTATACGGTTAAATTTTTTTTTGACCCAATTTTTAAAAGTAAGTCGTAGATTACAACATTCCTGCAAAAAAAAAAGTACTATTCAACTTTCATTTTTATTATAATGTCCATAATCTCTGATATTATTTATTTTCTTTAAAAAAACCGAATCGGAAATGAAGTCAAAGAAAGCAAATTTAGAGGTGGCGCATTAGGGTTAAAAATTCAGCATTTCATTTAATGTAAAAATTACGCTAAAAATGAAAAATTCGCTCAATAATGGAAAAACTTTCTTATAATTTCTCAGATGGTAAAGTGAGCATTACTGTCTAAGATATTTCACTTTTAGCTTCGTAAGTTAATTTTGAGGCGAGTTTAAGCAAAAAACTGATTTTGTAAGGAAAATTACCGCAACAAATTTCATGAATCTCGCTTATTTCCTCCCAAATTGACCTAGAGGGGTCAAACTTCGTATGTGCGATTAGTTGGGCACCAGAATATGATCCTTTGAATTCGCGTCAAAATTGATCAAAAATGGATCCAAAAAAGCAGATGGCTAAAGTTTTAAGGAGGCTTGAGAAGCCTCAAACAGTTACAGTTTGAAAAATATGAGGTTTTATTCTTGTAGACGAAAAGTGCTTCATATTTCAAACTAAACTTTTTGGATGTTTTAGAGAGGGATTAAATAGGCTTTTTGAAGTCGGTAAAGGAATTTGGCTCGTGAGCTTGAAAACTTTTTTTTTTTTTAATTTTTATGTAACGTGTTGGTATAAAACACGAATGAATCAATTGGAGGCATTAGACCCGATGAAACTTATAACCTATGCAAAACGATGAAACGCAAATATTTTGGCTCTCTGATCATAAATCCATGATGTTTTTTTTTTAAATCACATTGAGCCATTTTTTGTGTTGAGTATGGTAGTACCGACCTAGGACTACAACAAAAAATCGAGAAAATGCTTGTTTATACGGAATTTTATGATTAAAATACAATTCTGGAAAGAAATAATAATAAAAGGAATGAATTGCGTAAACAGCGTATTATTCTTGATGGATAAAAATTTTACATAAACTTCAAATGGTATTTTTCACTAACATTCATGTCCACAAGAAAACACCTTAATACATTCATGTACATATGTACAATTGTGCATGACTCAAGAAAAAAAATCTGCTGAATATATCGTTCTCAAGAGTTTAGAAACTTTTTAATGAATTTTAGCCGCCAAAATCGAACTTCGGTTTTTGGTAATCGATGCTTTTATCGAGTTCGAGGTGAATGAACGGGTCAACATATCGAATGACGACCTGATGATTTATTAAATTTATTAATATATTTTGGAGGCGTTTGTTTTCCTATTACTGTAACCAAAACAACGCGGAAGTTTATTGTTTGATGTATTCATTATATTTGTGTGTACAAAATGAAACTTGAAACTTTACACCATTCTAGGCTACAAAAAACAATATTAGGCACGTTTCCGCAGTCCTGTATTATTTATTGTTGGCCTAATCGAAAGAACTTGCTTCTACAAAAGGTAAACTCCATTTAAAATAATTGATTTCTCAATTTCCAAAGATTATATGAAAGTTGCCAACCGAATAATCACGTGCATAGATGGTAATTTACAATTCGAATAAAGATTGTCCCAAAGGTGCTGATATCAGCTACTTATTCGTTTTCATATAAGTACTCGAGGTTGTTTACATTTTTTGCATTATCGCACAGGTACTCTAGAATCATCGTATAAATTGATCAACGATTTCGGTCGAACCATTAATCCAAGAAATTTTCACCCGTTCATCGAGCGTTGATTTTTTAAATTTTTCTTGCATTCGTTGTATACGTACGAATCTCTACGTGATTTTTTTCTGTACTACCTATGTAATTGTTGAATCTCGTTCCACCATTTGAAGTGAGTGATGAATATTTTAATTCGTCGTAAGCTACCATTATGCAATCAAGTCTTATGCGTTTGTAGAAAAAATATCCGCCATCTTGTTCCATCTTCATTAACCCGAATCTGAATTTCACAATTTCAAAGATACTCTGGGTTTGAGATTACTCGCTTGTACTATGGCTTACTGAGCCCTATACCTATGCTTCGATAAATTAGTTATTCCAAAGTTTATTATAAATGCGTAAAATTAACGAGTAATTAATGTTTGTCGACGATATACGAATATCTTGTCGATCTTTTTTACGTATATAGATTTTAGATTATTTCAGCTCCAAAGTTTAAAATTGGAGTACTCCATTGGTTGATGATATATTAATAAGATGCGGTTTTTTTGTTTCCTCGTATGTTTTCAGTTTACCACTCTAAATCATTGACTAGCGAACTGTTGTTCGAATTGAACAGTTTTCCGTGGACATTCCCGTTTTTCTTTTATTTTAATTCTAGACTTTTTTTATCGTTCTAATTTCTCCTCGAAATATATATTTTTTCTTCTATCCTTTCTTTAAAACAACGAAATACAACATGAAATTCAACAGCGATAAAGATCAAATTCAAGTTGTTGATAATGATACGGATGTAGTTAGAGTTATGCGAAATATCACCAAATCCGGAGTAAGTTCTTCGCCAGATCGTGTTTTGTTGTTGTTGTTGTTTTTTTTTTTTTAATTAATCTGATTACACTTTTTTGGCCATTTTAACAGTTCCAAGAAGATGCTTTTTATGTTTTCAACGTCAACGATTTGATCGAGAAATACAATAATTGGAAGGAAAAGTTACCTCGTGTCATACCCCATTACGGTAGGAGTAACACATTTTTTTCATACGCTCGTTATAATTATAACATTTCCGTAATAATTTTATTTCCTATTTTTTAGCTGTCAAATGTAACGATCACTTAATGGTGTTGAAGATCTTGGCTTCTTTGGGTATAGGTTTCGATTGTGCATCAAAGGTAAGTGTATATTTATATTGGTTTATTGAAAATTTTTTATATAATTTTTTTCAATATTTTCAACAGATTTTTTTTTTATTCATTTTTTGTATGCGAAAAATTTAATCTATTTTTTAAATAATATTTTTTTACTTCTCATATTTTTAATAATTTCAATATTAATTTTATCTAATAATTTTTTTGATTTTTTTTGTCTTTAATTTTTATTTATTTATTTATTTTTTTCAAAATATATTTTTTTTTTTAGTAATCTCAAATAAATTCATTAAAATATGTTTTTTGTTTTTCATACATTTTTTAGTCTTTTTTAATTTTCTCTAAAAATTGTTTTGATAAGAATTTTTATTTGAGAGATTTTTAAAAAAATTTTGTTTATTATTTATTTTTTGTTTTTTATCAATTTTTTTATTTTTATTTTTTTTAACAAGTTCAATTCGAAATTATTTCCAATTTTCTCAAATAATTTTTGTTTATATAATTGTTTTAAAACAATTTTTTAATTAAAATTTTTCATTTTTTTTTTAATAATTTTTATTTAAAGCAAAACATTATATTAATACGATGTATCAAATATTTACAGGAAGAAATCCGTAAAATCGTATCACTGGGTATAGATCCGTCGAGAATCATTTTTGCCAACCCAGCAAAACCAGCTTCTCATATTCGATACGCCGCTGACCAAGGTGTTGATATGATAACGTTCGATAATGAAACGGAGCTGTATAAAATAAAGACCCTGCATTCGTCAGCCAAGTAAGTTCGGCAAAAATTTCCAATCAATGTTACAGCACTATGTGTTGTATACTCGAGTAAAATGGCTTGCTGAGCTACCATAATGCGCCTTAGATCGCCCACAAACGCGACTATCTTATCGCTGTGGCTAAGTCGCTCTCTTAACGGTGAAATCGCTACGTGGGCGGGCTTTTTAAAAAGCAATATGGCTGCCCGGCATATATCCCTATCTGTAGTTCTCCATCAATGGGAATTGTTTACGATAAATTAAAGATAAATTAACATATCTTTTTTCACTTCTAGGCTCATTCTGCGCATCCGAAGCGACGCGAACGTAGTGCAGTGCCCATTGGGCATAAAATACGGCTGCAACATCGTCACCGAAGCGCCGGTTTTATTGAATTTAGCGCGTAGCTTGAACTTGGATGTAGTCGGAATCTGCTTTCATGTAGGGTCCGGGTGCGGAGATCCGGCCGCCTATCGGCGAGCCATCGCTGCTGCTCGGACGTTATTCAAAGTTGGCCAAGATTTAGGATTTAATATGCAGATACTGGATATCGGAGGAGGCTTCCCAGGCGACAAGCACACCTCCATTGATACGGTACGTATTACGTGGCGAACATAGGGATTGTTAATGTGATCTTTCGACTTGACTCGCCGGTGAAGATTGCCTGAGATTATCAGTGCAGTGGGAAATTTTCGATAATTTTTTCAACAAAACTAATTACATAATATCGTAAGGAAACGGGTCATAGGTTTCGAATTTTTGATAAAAAAAACGATACATTGTCTGTGGACGTTAGGTATGGGAATATTTTATCTGGTGAAAAGGTCGTAAGTTCGATAAATGGTTGGACCTATCGTTTTCATCGCTCCAACCTTAGATATGAAGAAAAATCTTGGAAGTATTTTTGCGTTTCGTCTCAGTTAGTGTGAAATGATGTGTTTATTTTTAGAAATTTATCTGTTCGAAAAATTATTCGTTAAAAGTGGTAATTTTTTTTTATATCTTTTATCGCCACACTTTCAAAAAAGTGACAAAATATTTTCTGCCTGAAATGTTGTATGAAAGAAAAGATATACCTAAGTTATATTATGTAATAAAAAAAAAAAAAAAAAAACTTGAGTAGCCATGCCGTATTACTGGAGCTTTGTTAATGGCGTTAAGCACTCTTCCTATTCTTCAAAACCACATAAGAGTGTGAACTTAAGATATGTATGTAGTATCCATTATCGACGCAAATCATATGAGAACAAATTTGTCGAATTTCTGCCATTTTGGTTCTTATTTGACACAAATATATAAAATAATATCATTTTTTATTTTTGTATTCATATTAATTATAATTAATCTTAAATTTTATTTTCATCTATTTTGGTTTTCAACATACCCTACATTCGAATTTTGAGATTTCTAAGCACATTTGGTAATCAGGTGTAAAGACGATTTATGAATTTTCCTGAAGTAATTTCCCTTCCAGAGCTGAAATTTGAATGTGTTGATAACTAAAGCTTATTTCGTCGTATGAAACCACGATCACTAACTTTCGGATTTTACTTAACCTTCATCTAAGTTTGAAGACACCCTGGTCTTCTCATCGAATGTAATCTGAGGAAATGGATTTAAGATATAACATTCTTTTTGGTCGCAGTAATCTTATGAGGCCATATTCATCAAATAAGATTTATTCAAGGTCTCTTGAGCTTTTCTCAGATTTTCACCATTTCCACTTTCAATCTATTTTCACTCAGATTCAAGCTTAGTATTTTACATTTTTATGGTAGAAAAAAAATTGATCTGGTAAGCTGAAAGTGCTGCTTTCAAAATATTTAATTATGAAGCCGATGTTTCTAGTTTTTTTAGACATTTCGAAAAATTTGAAAATTCTGTTTAAAGGCTAAAAATGAGTTATTCGACGTGTTCTTAATGCTGAGTTCGAATACATTAGTTTGGCACCTCTAACAGATATTAAAGAGGTACTAGTTCCCTTCTAAATTCCGAAAATAGACTCTTGCTGTGGAAGCACCAGTTACAGGTAAATAATATCTTTAAATTCAAAATTAATAATCCTGTTAAATGTGCCCATTTTAAAAGCTCAAAGGTACTTTGGAACTAAATAAAAAAAAAAATAAAAAAAACTCATCACTAAGGATATTCAACAATTTTAGCACCTAAAATAGAAATTAAAACTAAAAAAAAAATTTTAATTAAAAAAAACTATTTTAAAATTAAATTTATTATTTTGAATTAAATTTTTTTTTTTAATATAAGGAAAAATTAAAATCAAAAATAATGAAAATAATATTATTAATAAACCAGAAAATTTATTTGGAATTGAACCAATTTGAAAAAGAACGTAATGTATTTACGACATTTCCACCAGGTGGACACTATTATAGATGTGTACGGGTGTACCTACAACAGCAGATTTTCTAGTTCGATAGTCTTTTATCGCGTAAATTTTACTTTCTACTTCTTAGGAAAAAATGTGCCAAGCTAAATTCATCAACAATGGATTGGTTAACTTATTATTTTTTCAAAAACAACTTATCCAGCATAATACTACCTTAAGGCAATTGCACAGAATATGCAAATTCATATTACTCGGTACATGAATAAGTAGTTTTACTTATTTTATGAGTTCAAAAAGAGGCTTATACTTTTACAGTAGGTATCTGTTTTATTACATGCTACTGAGGTCATTTTGCAATAGTCGAGTTAGTTGGCCCATCAATTTTCCAAAAAAAAGTATAAATCTTTCCACAATGTGAAAAACACGCTTTATTGCTGTTACTGTCCTTTGTCAGACCCAAAATATCCATTGTACATTCCGAGACCGGGTTTTGTTCATAGAGCTAGGGAGCTTTTCGTGAACCAATATAATTTTTTTTAGACTCGTAGAAAGGGTAGGAAGAAATCCAAATTAAGTTGTACCGAAGGTATGCGGCGATAATACGAAATCCACCTTAGATTAATCACTATCTTTTGATCACAAAGATAACACCGTGTATATGTCTCTCGGATAGTTAAGAACCAATTGAATTTGATAAATGGCACCACGCACTGCTCGGGAACTCAGTGAAACCCAGGCATCTTGAAACGAGAAGGTATGACCACTCTTCCCCTTACCTCCTTCCCCCAAACGGAATCAGATAAGACTGTAATAGTTATCGTTTTTATTGAAAACTCAACTAACAATCTCTACGTAAGGTCAAATAAGAAATTGATTCTTTTTTCGGTCGAGGCCAAATTACGTATTCTATGTTTTCGTCGTTTATACACGTTGGAATTCGCATTCTCAACTCTAGGTCGACGTAGAATCGATGATTTAATTCGAATTGATGATCATTAAATTTCAGATGGCCGAAGTAATAAACGAAGCCTTGGACGAGTACTTTCCGCTGGATTGCGGCGTGAATGTGATCGCGGAACCCGGCCGGTATTTCGTAGCATCGGCGTTTACTCTGGCAACATACGTACATTCAAAACGCGAAGTTAAGGATCCCAAAAATGGAGAAATCATTAGTAATATGTATTACATTAACGATGGCATTTACGGTTCGTTCAATTCGTTGCTGTACGATCACGCGGTTGTAACTCCAATACCTTTATCGGTAAATTGATACGAATATTTATTCTGTGCTCGGTTTAATTTTCATTTTTCACTAACGTTCAACGCTGTATATCTATTCGACAGGAACTACATTCGTGCGAGATTCTGCCGTGTTCCATATGGGGACCGACGTGCGACGGTTTGGATTTAATCGCGGAAAATATAAAATTTCCAGTCTTGGATATCGGCGACTGGATAATGTTCGAGAATATGGGAGCGTACACCTTTTCAGCGGCGTCCATGTTCAACGGTTTCCCTATACCGAAAATTTTCACGATTTTGAACGAATCCACAATGTGAGCGGTAGTAACGGCACTTGTTGCGTATTATTTGTGCGGCAGCGACGCGTTTCAACCGATTTGCGGCCGCGTATGCATGATTTTAGCGCCGTTTTAATTTTAACGTTAATTCATTGTTTGTGTACTATAGGTTATCGTTAAAAGATGCTTTTCAAACTTTCGAAGAAGAAATTAATTTCGAGGATTTATCGCAACCGATTGATATAAACGATTATCAGTTGACGGACGATTGGAATAAAAAAACACAGCTACATCCGTTATTTACCGAATTTTACACTTTAAATGAAAACTGTTCTCTCATATCGACCTGATTTCATGTGCAATTCGTTTTTCTCAACTTAAAAAAAAAAAGACTTTCCGTTATCTCATTTTTTATGCATTTTAAAGTAATAGATTTACCCTTACCGGCGCATACAGCCGAGCTTTTGCATCCTTTCGTAGTTATTATTGGAGAGGTGATTATAGCTATGACAGGTTTAAATTTGACTTTATTTTGTGAGATTTTGTGAAAAGGATTATCTCTATGTGAAAAAATAATGATTATAAAATATTCGTTACATCGTGAGAGATCGCCATGATGTAGACATACGTGATACCCTAAACCTCTTCATATTCGTGACGTATTTGAAAAATTTATAGCGATGATGGCTGATCATAATATTATATAATTTATTTGGATATGTAACGAAATCAAACATACGTGTTATTTGCCGCTGTGTGACGAATATTTAACTTATTTTTTGCTTTAATCCTGCTCCGTGAAAAAAGTCGTACCTATATTTTTTTCGTGTAAAATTAATTCGGGATTATTCGGATCACTGTTAGTTGGTCTAATTTGTGCCGTGGTACAACGTAATTGGAATTCTTTCGATTGCGGTACTGGGCGCGTGGTTTCTGAGTGTGTAAAGAGGCGGTTCTGAAGATTTTTTAAATATCGAATTAGGTATACTAATATTACATGTATGGTTGTTAATATTAACCTAGATCATAATGATTACCTATTTATTTAAATCAGTACAATATTAACTGTATAGAAATACAATAATATTCCTAGTAGAATGAACATGGCGTATTTTTTTGAATCAGTGCGTAGTATATATTTCTTGTGGAATTCTAAGTGAATGTACAGGCCTGTGGTCAGCCTTTATTTCAAGAGAGGCTAACCAAATTCGAGAAGGATATGGACTTTTTTTTTGTTGATTGGTACATTTGAATTGAATTAAAAATTTTACCAGAGGGCCCAAATTTTTGTGGAATGCTCAGCCTCTCTAGCCCTTGGCCACGAGCCTGAATATATGTATAGCACATATAGGGTTCTTTTTTTTTTAAGTATAATCGAATTTCACAGTCACTTCATGTTATGCTTATGAGAGCCACTTATGGCACTAAAATTGACTTTATTAGAGGCCCTTTTTCTTAAATATCGACCTGATGAAGTGATGACATCGTTCAAAATTTGAAACGTAGAAAATCAGATGAGTTTCTTTTCATTAATTTGTGTGAAGCAAAATATCAATCTTCAGTTTACATGTTTGTTAGTTACTGATCATAAATCATGCTCTCTTCGCAAGTTATTCTTGATTCGTTTATTTCTCTAGAAATAATTATCCAATCAAAATAATCTTGAATTTTGCTTCTTAAATATTTGTAGAGAATATTTATGTGCGTATTAAACTCAATCATCAACCTTTTGCTAACAAAATTTCCCAAAATACGAACAGAACCAATCATATTTGTTGAACACTTGCAATATTGATTCGAAACTTCTGACACATTTACGCAGATGGCTTGAAATCAACCCACCACCCTAGGTGCGCTGTAAACGAGCGGATTACCTTTAAAGTGGAGCAGTACCGGTTTTAAAATCGCTTCTGGGGAGGGGGTGGTTAGTTCCATGATTCAAGTGAGAAAGATAGTACATAAATTGTTTAAATTACCAAAAAGTTGATTAAAACACCTAGAAAAAAGAAAAAAAAAAAGTTTTTGGGGGTTAGATACCCAAAAACCCCGCTCTTAAAACCGGTTATGAAGTGGGCCCCCAATTAAAATGCCCTGTTTTACCAGCGTATCATTGCACTTTTTCTATTATCACTATTATTTTTCAACTCCAAAACTCTTTTGCGTGAATTATAATACATAAAATCAAAATTAAAGTACTAAGTAATGAATTTTTTCGAAAAATATGTGTTAATTTATTAAAATTCCAAAAACAACCCTCTTTGAGGTAAGGAACGTAGGTCTGAAGGTTTGAAAGGTGGAATAAATAATCATGTAAAAATTATAGTAATAAATATTTTAAACAACAAAAACGTAAGCAGCCATGCAGCATTACTGGACCTGTGTTTTTAGCTGAGGCTTGGTGAGGTCTGCATATTGCTTTCCAAGCCTTTTCATGTCGACAGGCCGCACCCAGTACAAAGTCTGAAATTAACTACCCTATCCCTTTCAAAATAACTTGAGAAGTTTGTTTTAGAACAAATGCGATATTTCTTACCATGCAGTCGTCATATGAACACACATTTCTGAAATTATGCTCCTCAAATCATCCTCAAATTTTTACGATCCGCCATTTTGGATCCATTTGTACCCACATTTAACCAGCTGTTACTCACACATAATTCTTTTTAACCCGAATTTCGACATTACTCGTATGCTGATCTGTTTGACCAAAGTATCGCCATTACTCATATCTTGGTTTTTTCGACCGAAATTCATATTTTGGTTTTTTTGACCGATAGGCTTATAGCTGTTATTACTTACCTACTTGTAGACAAGATCAATTTGAGAATCAAAGTTTTGGTATGACTTACGACTGCAAAAAAGGGGCTAAAATGAAATAAATTTTATTTAGTTATAAAATCTTTAGTTCATTTTGCAATAGGTAACTGCGTACCTTATAACAAGTAGTTTTGATGTAATTAACGATGATTACTTGCATATCTTCTACTCATATTTTGAAATTAAAAAAAAAAACAGCTTCTTGGCCGTTTTAGATGTTTTATTCGAAAAACAAGCCGAAATTTTTGAATGGAGTTTGGTCGCTAGTGTCCTTGTCATTTTATCCCAATGGGAAGGGATCAATACAAAATTTACCGCCTCATAATGTGAGGATCGATAATACTAAGTGGAAATATGAAAATCACGAAAACGAAATATGCGAACTTTTTCTTTTATGAGCTAGGTGGACAAACTAACTCTCTCTCCTCAAGATATTCTATCGCTCTCCATACGAATCCGCGCCATCCCAGCATTGATACAACTTACATAGGTAATTGTTATTCTTATCATGTATAAAAGACATGTCGATTTTGATTAGTACTAATGAAACAAGTAGCTATAGTGCATTCTGTCTCTATTATTTACATTTTCAGTTTTTTACCAATAAAGGTACCCACAATTTTCCTTCAACACTTGAGATAAAGAGTATTGTTGCAGAAAAAAAAGATAGATGATTGGGATGCTAATAAACTGTATTTAATGATATAACTATGAAAATAGGAACAACGTAAAATGATACCTAATATCTAAATAATTATATAGATATAGGTTACATCTTTTCTTAAATGTAAATAAATAAATAAATAAATAATTAAATAAATAAATAAATAATAGAATGAATGAATGAATGAATAAATAAATAAATAAATAAATGAATAAATAAATAATTAAATAAATAAATAAATAATAGAATGAATGAGTAAATAAATAAATGAATAAATAAATAAATGAATAAATAGATAAACAAATAAATATATAAATGAATGAATGAATGAATAAATAAATAAATAAATAAATAATAAATAGATAAATAGATAAATGAATGAATGAATGAATAAATAAATAAATAAATAAATAAATAGATAAATGAATGAATGAATGAATTAATAAATAAATAAATTTGGATGTAGCAATGGTATTCTTGATATTTTTAAAACGATGCAATTATGCATAGGTACGTTATTGTATTGGTGCCATTGTGTATGGATCGTAATTCATAAAAACAAATTTGCACATTTCAAATTTCAAAAATTTTATTCCATATTAGTTATTGAGAGAAAGTGTCTCAAATAAAGCAGTATAACACATATTATACCGTAAATTTTGGCTCGCACAACTCATCACAAAGAATCATAATTTTAATGTTCGAAAAGTTTCATCAGAGTGAAAAAAAGAACTGTGTATACGGAACGAACCTTCAACCATAGGCAACGGAAGCATTTTCTTTTAAATTATGAAGAACTGATAGTATGTACTTCAAAGAATATGAGCGTTTGTATATAAGGTAGATGAATATTCATTAACTTCGCTGATGACATGAGTAAAATGTGAGAAAAATTTCTCTCACTTGCAATTAATCAAAACTAGAACTTTGTCATTACCTATTAACCAATGAAAATTTTGAATACTTTTTCCTAATGCGCTTTTAAAAAAGCTCGTTGACGAAGCATTAGAAAAAGATATAATGGATTAAATATGTTATAAATATCAATACAGCAACTGCCAGAGATTACAACCTATACAGTTATAAGCTTTTGGATGAAATTCCCTGTAATTTTCGCTACTAATTTTTTAAATCAAGAAATGTAATTTTTCGATTCAAAAAAATATCTAATCATTTAGTCGGTAAAGAATTTCTTAAAATACATATTGATAATTATACCGGGTGACTATACTTGATTCGAACACCACAAGTGCAAAAATCTTTCCCTCGTGGAAATAAATTATAAGAATATTTGTTTGATATTAGCAAGAATAAATGGCATAATAGTATATTACGTAACGAGGCTAAAAAAGTGCACGAATTTATAATCACACAAGCACTTTTTCAGGTAAGTCTCGTAAGATATTTTTTATAATACATACAATTTGTAACAGTTTAATTGCGTTCATTTTCATTTTTTTTAAAACATTAGTGTTGCCATTTTGCAAACTTCAGTAAAACAACGCCAGTATCAGTTTACTTTTTTTTCTTAGGAAAGAAATTTTTACTTTTCTTCCCTGAAACTTGTAATTTGAAAAGACAATACTTCTCTCTAAAAGAGAGAGTAGTAAAATGATGTAGATTATAGGTATGTGCTATGAAAATGAAATTTATGTAATGCTTAAAAGCGTCTATCAACGAAATGCAAAATTTTAAACAATACTTTCGTTTTCAAATAACATATACATACCTATGTATGGAATTTTTTCACCGTTTAGCTAAGTTTGTCGCTTGGATGCTCGAATTACATAGTCACACTGCATTTCAAAGAAATCCTTTCACCGACTAAAAGATAACATTTTTTTCAAAACTAAACTTATGTCACTTAATAAACTGAAAAATAAAAAATGAGAGGTGCGAGAAGAATAAAATCGTATTGCAAATGGAGCTCTTGTTATCTCAATTTCCCGGCCGCGATCCGGCTAAAAAAAGGAAATGGCATGATAAAAAAATTTTTACACCAGATATTTAGTTATAAGTTCGATATAGATTGGAAGAAGGGTCATAATTATACTTACATGTCTGTCCAATGGATTGGCGCATCTCCAAATACGTCGCCGAATGACAATACTTCTTGTTAAAATCTGCTACAGTGTCTATAACCCGACAAAAAGAAAAGTATAAAAAATTCAAAATACATCAAATCATATTAAATTTGAAGAAATCATGTTAATCTCAGCGAATGCGTTAAATATATGACAGTATATGACTAAATTTGGAAAAAACAGATGTAAACATAAGACATTCAATCTAATAAGATATATAATTTCATCACATTTTTAGATGCAAGACAGAATGGATTAAATTTGTTCAAATTCGATCTGTGTGATATGTATTTGCATACTTTCACCTCATTCGATTCCTTTTTTTGTAATTAGGTAAGATTTAATGAAGTGAAATAAGTAGAATGAAATGTATAACTTTTGTTACATAATTATACTTAGATCATTGCCATAATGCGACTGATTGCCATTTCGACTACGCGATTTTTAAATAATTTAAATTCAATTATGAGATATTCGTTAATCATTATTAGGAATACTGGTCATGATAAAACATTACATGAGTCGCAGCAAATGAATTGAACAATATATACTTACTTCCTAACTTATTGGTGAAAAAGTTCTTCAATACATCTGTGAACGAAGAAAAAGGCTTATTAACGACAGATTTACGAATTCTTCTTGAAAATTCGTAGTTTTTGGAGACAATGAAAGTGAAGTGAAAAATCTCGAAACTGACTCAAATTTGGTAGTATTGCGTGTATTCATCAAAAATTATTGTAGATGCGCTCGACAGTATCTGAATGGAGCGGTAGAGCCCTGCAACGAGACCCGATCAAAGGCCCGTAGCCAGCTCTTTGTTTTAGCTGGGTCAGACAAAATGTTGCATGGGGCAACACTTTTTGAGGCTCAGATATCCATGAAATACACCATTTTTAACCTTTCTTTTTCTTTACCGAACCTTCTGTTCATTTCAAAACAGTTGATTTTTCAAAACAAAATGACATATATTTCATAAAAAGTTAGTAACAGAATCACAAAAAGTGCGAAAAAGATGACGATACATAATGCTGCGCTAACAGGTTAATACAGTTGCAATCGAAAAGATTTACTGTGGAATTCTCTTAACAATTCTTCAAGCGTAACCAGGGACGGACCGAGCGAGGGTGTGTGGATGGTGCTCACTACTCACTCTCCCAGAGGTTTTGCGCAGTTGGCAAAAGTCGGCAAATCGACATCGGTGAGAAAAATTCGACAATTCAGGTTTCACTTGTCTCAGTAACAGCGAAAATTTAACAATAAATAATTAAATCAAACAAAAAAACATATGTATTTGCGCATTGTTTTGCTCACTCTGCTCGAAGCTTTTCTATTCCCGCATTTTGGTTACGCTAGGAGTGGTAATGTCGCCATCTGAGAAGCAGATACTGAATATCGAAAATGAACGAGATTAATGAAAACTGATGTTCCATTAAAATTAATATTGTTTCAGTTCAATTTCAGTTGATATTGTATGGTTTAAATTCATCTCAAAACTGGAGAAGTACTCAGTCCCTTGAGTGATAACAACTTTTTTTCATTCTCAACAAAAAAAATCCTACTTAATATTTTTGGATTTATTTTTTTTTTATTGATTTTTTTAATAAACTTATTGTTTTTCATCATTTAAATTTTTTTTATTGTTTTGTTTTAAATTGTTGAATATTTTATCGCCTTGGTTTCATTTTTCCCTTATTTATTCGAATCTAGTTTTTCTAGTTTTTTATAGGTTTTCATTTTTTTTTTGTTATACCGGGTGACTACTTGATTCGAGCACCCAAAAAGACAAAATTAGCTTAAGGTAAAACAATTCAATACATTTATGTGTATTTTTGACCACAAAAGTATAATTTAAAATTTTGCATTTTATTTTACGATAGACGCTTTTAAACATTAAATAAATTTTATTTATGTCATTTATTCTTGCTAATATCATAAATATATAATTTATTTCTATGAGGTAAGATTTTTGCGCTTGGGTGCTCCAATCAAGTAATCACCCGGTATTTTAGCAATTATCTTCAGTTCGAAACATTACTCCATTTTTGTACATTTGTTTTCATCTTATAATTTTTTCTTTTTTTCATGATATCTTTCATTGTTGCATTTTTTAGTTTTCGGAATTTTTCATTTTTAACAATATTATTGTTTAATTTTTAGACTTCCCAACTTGTTTGCTTTCTAATTTTTGGATTTTTTTTTATTACTAAAAATTTTTCTATTTTATTACGTTGTTTTGTGATATGGATTTTTTTTTAATTTATCCATTTTCCCATCAATGTTTTCTTTAATTCTTGAATTTCCTTTTTTTTTTTTTTTAATTTGAAAAAAATCAATTTTTAGATATTCTTTATATTTCTGGTTTTGCATTTAAAAAACATTTTTGTTCTTTTCTGATTTCTGTATTATCTTAAGAAATTACTTCGTGACTTGATAGTTTTAAAAATTTAACATCCGTTTTTATTCACCAAAATTCAAAATGATTCAGAATATCCATTTTACATTATCAAAATAATTAAATTTATACCGTGTATCACCTTCTCAGGCAGTTCGAAAAACGACTGCACTTTGATTTTTTTAATTGCTTCTCTGTGTTCTTTGAATTCTTAGGCAAATATAAATGTGATATTACTCGTTCATCAAATTACAAATCAATCAATCGTAGTCGAAAAATTGAAAATACCAGTCGGCATTTTTAGATTTTCACCCCCCCCCCAGAGTGCCAAGGCTCGGCCCGTCTCTGATCATAATATGAGCAATATGCTCAGGGTTGCCAACCCTAGGAATAAATCCCGGGATCTAGGGATTTTTCGACATTTTTAGAAAATATGCTGGGATTTTCTGGGATTTTTTGGTTTCTGGGATTTTTTCGACTTTATAGCGTTTTTACGCATAAAATTTGATTGAACAAATTAGATTTATGTTTTAAACTTTTAAATTTTCTTTTCAAATTTTTCCTGTTCAGTGTTCACCATTTAGTCAAGTCTCTGAGTTGGTAACAATGACGTTCTGTTAATCTGCTTACATTTTTACCGCTTACCTGGGAAAGCAAACTGCAAAGCCACACAAGTAGTTAAGTTTGTTGAATTGAATTTTAGAATTATTTTTGCATTAATGTATTTTACTATTGTCTAAGGATAGAAATAATAATCTCTTGATTTTATCTTTAATTAATTCATTATTTTTTTATAATTTATATTGATCCAATATAAAGTATAAAGTAATTCCCCTAATTGCAGTAAGGTGTAATCTAAACTTAATAAAATTTTTCAATTATAATTTCAATTTTAATGAATATATACTTCGCAAACAAAAAAAAAAAAAAAAAAAAAAAAAGGGGTTCATATTTTAAAAACACGATCTGGGATTTTTTCCCGTACCCTGGGATTTTTTTTCGCCAAATTCGGGGATTTTTTTCCATTTGGGTTGGCAACACTGAATATGCTTTCATGAGGATATGATATTGATGTCCATTGAGTAGGTATATCATAATGGTATAAAAAAGCGGACATATTCGACATCTCCATGATACCAAGATTCACGACATACTTTGTCAACAGGGAATGCACGTAAAAGTTGCAGTTGGACAGGGAAACTGAGAGTCTCGGATTTCATACCAGGTTAGTCCTCGTACTTTTATGATTTAATTTTCCGAAATAACGATAAGAAAAGGCGACTTTTTGAACCAATAAGTATTAGCGAAAAGTCTCACATCTATGCAGGCGAATCAATTTGCGTAAAAATTGGTGACTTTTCTCCCATTAGGGATGATTGCCACTAAAAATATTCTCCCTTTTATTTGACGATTTTCCATAAACGTATTTGACGTATGAGGGTAGCCGAAGCTCTCATGTTGAGACGATGGCGAGATACGGTATGAAAGAAGGAAAGTGGAATGACAAAATAAAGTCGAATAACTGACTCATTGAAAAAATATTGCATTGAAAAAAGTGTAATGAATTTCATCGTATTATTTTAAAAAATGAAAAGAAAGCAAAACATGAAGAAAAAATGCATTTAAAATTTCAAGAAATTAAAAAAAGAAAAAAGAAAAACTGAAAAAAAAAATTTTAATCTTTTCCATTTTTTTTTTTTTTTGGAAAAACTTAAGGTTGCAGGGTATATATATGTAATCTGTACCTACATCCGTCACTGATGAGTGAGCATGATTATAAAAAAAAACAAACTATGTAATTATCTTACCTCTGTGGGGTATATTCTGAAACTTTACTGTAAAAATAATTAGCCACCGAGAATGAAATATTTTAGCAAGATAACATGATCATATTTACTTATATTTTAAACGATTATTGAATACTTACACCCAGGAGGAATACCATTGCCTTCTTCGTTTATACCCCCACACAATCTCAATATCGCCACTACAGATCATATTGTAACAAAAAAGTTTAGTTGATAGTTAAAATTTTATTGAATCTATATGATATCCAATGTATACCTTTGACTATATTCCCCTGGACCGCTCGAACTCATTGTTTAGAATAGCACAAATTTCTGTCAACGTTCTCAGACCAAAATGCGTCTGCGCATGCGCGAGTTCAAAGTTATCAATATTATTCGAGTTATGTATAACAAGTTCAACTGGTATCAGCTGTTCCTGCTGTTATCTTTAACTCGCGCATGCGCAGACGCATTTTGGTCTGAGAGTGTTCACTTGGTATCGACAGAATTTTTCTTTACAGTTCGAACGGTCTAGTGGTATATAGTCAAAGATGTATACCAACATTGGAGTAGGTACTCAATAGGTAAATCAAATTTCGCGTTTTTTCCGAAAGTAAAGGAGGCTGATTCACGATAATTTCTAAATGACCTCATTAAGACTTCATGAATATTTCAGTCCCTAAACTGAATTATTACTTCCGCAAAATGAAGTCAAGATTTTTTGGAAGTTGAAGTTTATAAAATTGAATTTCGGATGATTGAAAACTTTTTACGTTTGAAACTCATACAAACATGTACAACAAATGAATAATTTCGCATATCCGGAGTAATAAAGTCATATCTATAATGCTATTTAAATAGAAGATATGACTTTATTACTCTGGATGTGCGATATGCTGGTCGCGTCAACATGCATTCTTGAAGTATGGGCTTTTTGATGCTAAAACATCTACAGGAAGTCATTTTGAAGCAAAAACGCAAAAAGTTTTGTTGGGGAAAAATCAACTATATTTTTCCTCTTCAGTCCGAAATACCATAAATTAAGTCACACCGTGCGTACGGCCAATAAATTATTCATATGTCGTTCATTCTTCAAAATAACCAAAATTGGTGCGATTCAAAAAGATTAAAAAGCAGATTTAAACCTTAAATATGTCAAAGAATTTGTCGGTGAAATTTTTTCCAATCTTTGGAAAGCAAAATACGATTAGCAACTCTTATGTCCTAGTCCTACCTTTTCGAGAAACCCTTATTTCGGCTCACCATAGAATTTAATCTTTCAAAACAGCAATATTTTTCATTTTACAATTCTATATAATCGCAAGCGTTTATGTGATGGGTACATGGAAGGAGGTTTGGTAATGATGGATGAAAAGGGAAAACTGGTTCGAGGTTGGTGATTTTACAAGGTAGACGATTAGACGTGCTTTCTTTTTTCACTATTTCTACGAGAGCGTAGAAGACAAAAAAAGTGCTGAAAGAGTCGGCGCAATAAAACTGTCAACGGTCAACTCGGTAAAATTTCATCCGTTATTGCGTTCACTCAGTTTCTTAGTTTGTTTGCTTCTTTCTTTCTTTCTTTCTTTATTTCTTTCTTTATTTTTTCTTCGCGTTCTCGCGTGATAATTCGAGTAGAAGTGATCGAATCGAAACCAAATTCGGAGGAAGGGTTGGAGTAGTTGAGTTTTCGAGCTGATTAGTTTTTGGATGTGATCAGATGTGAGTTGGCGTGAGGAGGCCTGTGGCAAGGTTTTCTGGTTCTCGCGCGATAACTTGAGTAAAAGTTGACGGATCGAGTTGAAAGTTGGAAGAAGGGTGGGGGCAATGGTACTCTGAAACTGATTAGTTTTTGGACTTGATCGGATATGAGTTAGCGTGAGGAGTCGCGAGTTAAGTTTTTTTTGGTTCTCGCGAGATAACTCGAGTAATACTTGACGAATCTCAGTTGCAAGGTAGAAGAAGTGTGAAGGTAGTGGTGCCTTAAAGCTGATTAGTTTTTGGACGTGATGGGACGTGATGTAGCATGAAGAAGCGTGAGTTGAGGTTTCTTTGTTCTCGCGCAATAACTACGATACAAATTATTAACATATATCAAGAATAAAATATAGGACCTAATGTACTCCCCTGTGTGAGCCCAGAATTTGTTTCTCTAAAATTGCTAATATACCAATTCAATTATACTGTCTGCATTCAATTTTCCTGATATCTTTTAAACCAGTCTAAATAATTTCCCCTCATACTGCATTTTTCAAGTTTTTTAAGAGAACTCGATAGTCCACTGCATCAAATGCTCTCCTAAGGTCAAGATAAACTGTGCAACTTATCTATAGCCTCACAACCTGCAGTAATTTCAGTAATCTGCCCGAGAAGCGTATCATTTGTGCATCTCCCTGCTAAGAATTCAAATTATTTTCCCCAAAGTAGTTTTTACTTAATAAAAATGTTATTAAGAATTCTTTAACTATTTTTTCAAAAAATTTTAAGATAACTGAGAGAATAGAAATAGGCCGATAATTCGATATTTCTTTTTCATCTCCTGATTTATAAACTGGCACCACTACTGATGTCTTTAGCACATCTGGGAACACACCATTCTCAATTGACTTGTTGAACAATGCAGTTAATGGGGTAAGGGGGGGGGCAAGCAAATCCCAGTTATATCCATCAAAGGCAGTACTAGGCTTGCCAACCACCTCATTCACCGCACCAAGCGTATCAGCCAATGTGATATCAGGAATCTGAAAATCGTCAAGAATATTTCTTTGAAGAAAGTGGAAGTCATCATTCATATTTGCGTATACTTGAAATTTTTCTGAAAGGCTAATAATTGCTGACAGAAAGATTTTGTTAACACCATCAGCTGAGACTTTCTCATCGCCAACAACTTCATACTCAATACCATCGTACACTAAACTATCAATTTTTTTACTCTCCTTTCCTCGAACCGAGATAATGTGCTGCCAATATTTCTTAATAATTATCATTACAATACCGATCAAGTATACGAGTATGATACACTTTCTTATTAATCCTACTTTGTTGCACCACCTGTCTCGATATGTGCATAAACTGAACATTCAACTTTACACTACCAAGATATGTTTTTGTCAGTCTATACACACAATTTAGTCTTCTGTTCCCCTAAATACACCAACATCCGAGATGCCCAGAGGGTCCTTCTCCGTGTACTGCTACAGTTGACCTGTTTACCAAATCTTGAAATTTATTGACAAAGTTTTTAAAAGCATCATTGACACAATCAACGTTTGTGTATTGCCTCCAATCAACAATACTCAAGTTTTCCCTCAGTTTTGCCCTGTCAACTATCAAATGGAAGAATTTACACAATGAGGAACGAAATAGATAATAAACGGGAAGAAATAAAGCTTTGATTGTGAAATAGGATGTTTGACGAGGAACGTATCAAACGTATCTATTTTAAGGGCATCGCGAGTCGGACACCCCCACCCGCCACAAGTTCACCATGCAAATTTCTAAATAAAATGTTAAATTCGAGATATTTCTTACATTTTAAAAAAGCTCTATTGTCATTATCCATCGGCACAGCATTAATCAGGAACTTCTGGAACATTTCATTGGTATTTCTTAGAAAATTTCCATAATCTGTGAATGAAATGAAACACGTTGTAGTAAATGACATTACAACATTCCATGGACATGAAAAAAATATTAAATTAATAAAGACTTTAAGCAGGGGCGTGTTTAACAATTTGGAGGCTCCAGGATAAATGCCTTGAAAAGGTCCAGAGAGTGTATAAAGATAAATTTGATGAAGTTTTTTTTACTATTTTCTAACCTTCAGATTTTTACCAAATTTTACGTCTTAATTATACTTCTTGTCATACTAAAATAGGCCCCACTCCAAATGGGCCCACTCCTCGAGGCCCCAGGATACTATCCTGAGTTTTTACATAATGAGCACGCCCCTGACTTTAAGACTACCTATTTAGTTTATTTTATTACATTATTCATACTGGCGTCTTCAATTGAAAAGACCATTACGCTGGTAATTACTTTAGATTTCATTCATTATAATCTTATATCTTTTAAAAATGTACAATTTTGTTGAAAAGAATGGACCATCTGCGATATTTCTTTTTTTTTTTTATTATTATTATTTTAGGCTCGTTCGAATTACTCTGAATTTTTCGCAGAGAAACAGCAGGTGCTGGGAATTCAAAAGTGATAAGTTATGGAAGGGACAGGGAGGTGTTTTCTTAATGCCTTGATATATATAGGTAAACATGGGTGATTTTAGTAGGTATATGATCTAAGCGTATACGGGTTATTACTATTTCTTCTTTTCAATTTACTTGTGTTAGATTTTCCCATGAGCAAATTTGCCTTTTACGGAGAAAAAGTTTGTTATTCAATGTTTGATTCCAATAATATTGCAAAGATTGGTAAGATATTTTTTAAAGGTAATTTTTGAACTCTTTGGATAGGTTCAAAAATTTTAGACGGGAGTGTAGCATTTTTAGCTACTGAATTGACTACTGCAGATATATTTGTGTGGTTACGTTTACACACACGAAGATACTTCCGGTGACTTAGCTCATAGCAAATTTTATATGAATTCTGCAGAAGTCGCTTTCATTTTTACGAGAGATTTTTTATTAGCTGAGTATTTGATAAAAATGACAGCCTACCTAATTTGAGAAAGAGAGGTTGGGGAGAGTGGGGTGTTCGAATTTTTGCGTTTCGGAACATTTGTAATCATATATGTTTCGCTCATGAAATTCGCTCAAAATTTGGTGAAAGGCTCTTTATGAAAATGCAAAAAAGGTACTTTTTGTTTTTTTCGGTATGTCACAAAATGGTGACATCACAAATTGTGAAGGGGCTGGGGAAAGGGCAAATATCTCAAATTTTTCGTCTTTTATATCGTATGAAAGAGTAAGTAACGGACACACCATTGAACAAAACACCAATTAAAAATTCATCTCCAATATAATGCATGGCAGATTACGTTTTTTTCTGCTTAGATTTATTTTTGCGCGATTAAATTTGATTACAAAGTTTTTTTTTTTTTTTGATAAGCTAAATGCTGTTCAAGTTACTTCTAATTAAATTCCAATTCAAAATTTGCCTCGCGCCGCGCCGTGAAATTTTTGTCTTTCTCCCCACCCCACTGCATCATTGGCTACGTCGTCTACTTCTATGTTTTTTTCATTGAGTTTGTATAAATATAGAAATTTTTGTATGATAGGGCGATTATTCATGATATTTTGTAGAGATAGTAGGTACCTAGGAAACGAGTAAAATTTAATTTGCTTATCGGATACACCGTATCTTGCTGCTGGTTGCGTGATATTCGCCACTCCTAGGCAAACGACATAAAAACATGATTTCTTTGCATAACACTTAGGTATCGATATACTGATGATTCTTATGATATAGGTTTACTTATTACAAAAAAAAAAAATAATAATAATAAAAAAAAACGTAAGCAGCCATGCCGCATTACTGGAGCTGAGTTTTTAACTGGGGCTTGTTTTGATTTAGTAATAACCATGCTCAACCGTTCATCACTACAGGCCACACCCAATACCAAGTCTGAAAACCCCTACCCTATCCTTTCCAAAAACACTTAAGAAGTTCAATTTGGCACAAATGTAGTATTTCTTGCCATGAAATAATCATGCGAACACATATTTCTCAAATTATAACTATTTGAGGGTCCTCAAATTATCTTCAAATTTTGTAAATCCGCCATTTTGGATCCATTTTGACTCAAATTTAAGTGGTTATATTCTGGTCACAAACTAATCCTACACACAAAGTTTGACCATTCTAGGCCGATTTGGTGATGAGATATGGAAGATTCATGAAATTTCCTGCAGCAATTTCCCCTCCAAAAGCCGTTTTTTGCTCTAACTCCCCTCCAAAATCACTGAGAAGCTAAAATCAAAATACGTTTGTCACTTGGGCTCATTTTATCATATGACACAGCAATAAAAAATTTTCGACCCCTCCTGTACCCCCACCACTATTTTAGGTTGGTAACCCCGCCTTCCCCCTCCAACATCATGTATGGAAGTGAATTCGGGATATAGTATACAACTTATCCCCAATAACCATATGAATTCATATTAATTACATTTTTACCAACTTGAGGCTCCTCAAGCTCTACTCAAAATTTTGATAATCCGCCATTTTGAATCCATTTTGATCCAAATTCAAGAGGTCATATTGTGGTCACCAACTAACCTCACACACAAAATTTGACCACTTTAACTTGATTTGGTGGGGAGATATGGAAGATTCAAGAAATTTCATGACTCAAAACTTCCTCAAAAAGCCGTTTTTTGATCTAACTCCTCTCAATATGCACTCAAGAAGCTGAAATTTGGATATGTTAGTATCCGTGACTCACTCTTTCATATGAAATCAAAAACGAAAAATTTGAGCTATTTGCCCTTCTCCAGCCCCCTCAAAATTTGAGTGATCCGCCATTTTGAAATTTATCGAAAAAAAAAAAAACTATTTTTGCGTATTTGCAAGAAGAGTTCCTCACCGAATTTTGAGCGAATTTTATCCACACCGCCTGCGCAAAGTGAGTGACACAAAAAACGCAATTTTCTCAAAAACAGGTTTTTGCTAACTCGCCTCAAAATGCACTTAGGAAGCTGAAATTTAAATATGTTGGTGTCCGTGACTCACTCTTTCATATGAGATCAAAAACGAAAAATTTGAGCTATTTGCCCTTCTCCAGCCCCCCTCAAAATTTGAGTGATCCGCCATTTTGAAAGTTTTCGAAAAAACAAAAAAAATACTTCTGCGCATTTTCAAGAAGAGTTCCTCACCAAATTTTGAGCGAATTTTATGAATACTCGCCGGCGCTACGCGTGGGGGAAAAAAAAATATATATATATATATATTAGTTACATATAAAAGTCAGCTCCCGCTATGTAAAAATGCAGTTATAAGTTGGCTCCATGTGAAAGTGGATACCGTATATGGAGCTGACTTTCACAAATCATGCATTAGTTTCGCCAAGGCGCGCTCTATCCCAAGGCATACTCGCCAGGAGGAGCCAACTTTCTCTATAAATGCATATTTAAATATACAACTCCATATACGGTATCCACTTTCTCATGGAGCCAACTTATAACTGCCTTTTTGAAGCATGGAGTCAACTCTCACACATCCTTATAATTAAATTTTCCATCATAACTTCTATTCTAATTATCGATTTAATGTATTTCTTTCACTTATAAAACGGAAAAATAACATTTAACTGTTTGCTGGAGGCAAATAGCTCTTACAACCATTTTTTAAGGTGGATCCAACTTTCACTGTTTTTCAAGGGATCCAACTTTTATACGTAACTCATATATATATATATATATATATATATATATACCAAAAAGTTGGACATTTGCCAGATGATTACAAATGGTCTGAAACGCAAAGATTTGAAGACCCCACCCTCCCCCGACCTTCCCTTCCCAAATCAGGTAGGCTGTAATAGCTATCGTTTTGTTAAAAACTCAGCTAAAAATAAAACATTTTTTTTGAATTATAGTTTCTATCATAATTTTCTATTTCAATTGGAGTATGCTGGGCCTCAAGTATTTAAAATAATTTGTTTCGCATTATCAGTGATTTTACACCTATGCAGACACACAACACAGTAAAGCATGACCCTTTGTTTTGTACTTTACTTGAAGTTTATTACCATATTTCTCAGTTCTTTCACCTTTTTTTTGACTCGAAGCCCCAGGAAAGGAGTTTTGATCAAATTTGATCAATAAAAAGAGTTCACCAACTACATCAAATTTAATTAAAAAGTTGTATGTATCTAATTTGATCAATTAGATAGAGCTGCAACCAATATGTAATTTGATGCAACATCGTGGTTAAATGGTGTGATCAAGCTGTATTGAAAGAATCATCCTGTAGGTAATAGGTATCCAATTTGATCAATCTAGTTTGACCCATTTTGATATACTTAATTTTATTAAAATAAATCAATTTCTTGATAAAATTTGATTAATTCTTTTTTTCCTCGGACGTGAATTAAATGCAACTATTTTCCTTGAAAAATCTAGTCAGAATTGGTGATTCTCCCCTCTCACAAAAAAATTCTTCGACATTTCAAAAATCGATTACTAAACATATACGCGTTGCGCGGAAAAAATTTAGTCGGAAATTCCTGTAACGACAAGTACACTGGAAAGGTCTTTTTCAACCTTGAGACGACTTAAAATATATTAGCGAAATAGATGGTGGAAAATAGTTTGAATGGATTGGCGCTCCTAAATATTCATCGCCAAATCGGCATAGCTACCGACGAGGTGTGGAACACTTTAGCGAGGAATCCTAGAAAATTATATTTTGCTCCATAATATTTCAATATGTTGTATACTTATATTTTTTTATCTTATATTGTTTTGACGTTTTCAACTTTATAATGTTTCAATTCATAAAAAAAATAAAAAAAAAAATGAATAAAAACTATAAAGTTATGAGTTTTAAGCCAAACATGTGAAAGTTCTGGTTGCGCCACTGGCGGCAAACAATTTACTTGCTATATGCCCACAGGCTGAAAAATCCTATGTCACAAGCACCTCGTGGTTCAATAGAAGCACCAATAATAATATACTGCGTTTTTATCAGGTATTCGTTGTTCTTTTCCTGTTCATTATATGTGTTATCCGTAGATTCATTCGTTGAATACTTCGGAAAAAGAAAATTCACTGAAAAATGTTAGTGAGACCGTACCGAATGTTTCAAATGCGTTCGATTATACCTGCGTACTTATAGTTTGTAATAAATATCTTATATCATGATTATGCTGTTTTTTTATATTTATGTAATATTAGTTGGGAATTTTCCTCTTCTAATAAAGACCATTTGTAGAATGTTATTACTTTTGAACTTTTATCTTTTATCACTCCAAATGATAGGTAAATAATTAATTAATTACACATGTGCATGTAATATTAGTAGCCCCTGCATAACTATTAACTACATAGGCTCCCGTGTATGAAATTTTTCTTGGGGTTTTTAGTCAGCGAAATTAGATAACCTGTTTTTCATCGCTCTATTCCCTTCGGACGTGGCGTCTTTGATCTATGTCTATTTTATAATACTACACAATAAGTTTAGAAGCTATAAAAAGTTTCACCTGTTTTAAATTAATTTGCGTAACTTTGGCGTCCATTTTGTAAATGGAATTCCACGTCAGAAATAAATGTAAAGAAGTAATCACCCATTATATCTTTATCTAAAAAGAAACAAATTTTCGTAAGTTTACATCTACGTTTCTCATATTGTATGCGGTAGGGTAGAGTTTTGAAGTTGCTTTTTTATAGGATACAAGCCAGGAATATCCGTCCTACGGACGGGTTGCAAGTTATAGACACGTTTTGTACAGAAAAAAACATATTGTTTATAAATTTCCTTATTTCACCTAACGTATTATACAAAAAAAAAAAAAAAAAAAAAAAAAAAACGTAAGCAGCCATGCCGCTTTACTGGAGCTGAGTTCTTAACTGGGGCTTGTTCAGGTTTGGTAATAATAAAGTTGTTGAACTCTTCATGACTATAGGCCACACCCAATACCAAGTCTAAAAATCTCTATTCTATCCCGGAGTTGAATTTGGAACAAACGTAGTATTTCTTGTCATGAAATAATCATCTGAACACATATTTCTCAAATTAGAACAACTTTAGGCTCCTCAAATTATCTTCAAATCCTTATGATCCGCCATTTGGGATCCATTTTGACCCAAATTCAAGAAGTCATATTCTGGTCACCAACTAACCCGGCCCTCAAAGTTTTACCTTTGTAGGCTAATTTTATGAGGAGATATTGATAATTAATGAAATTTCCTATGGTCATTTCTCTTCCAAAACAGGTTTTTCACTCTAACTCCCCTCCAAATTCACTTAGGAAGCTAAAATCAGTATAAGTTAGTCACTTGGGCTCATTTTATCATATGACATGACAATAAAAAATTTTCGACCATTCTTATACCCTCACCACATTTTAGCGTCAATAACCCCCTCCTTATCTCCTCCAACATCATGTATGGAAGTGAATTGGGGATATTGTATACTTTTCATCTCCAATAATCATATAAGTTCATAATAATTACATTTTTATCAATTTGAGGCTCCTCAAGCTCTACTCAAATTTTGATAATCTGCCATTTTGGATCCATTTTAACCCACATTCAAGTGGTCATATTCTGGTCACCAACTAACCCTACACACAAAGTTTGACCTTATTAGATCAATTTGGTGATGATATATGGAAGATTTATGAAATTTCATGACTCAAAACCTCCTCAAAAAGCCGTTTTTTGCTCTAACTCCCCTCCAAATGCATTTAGGAAGCTGGAATTTGGATATGTTGGTATCCATGACTTACTCTTTCATATGAGATCAAAAACAATAAATTTGAGGTATTTGCCCTCCAGCACCCCTCAAAATTTGAGTGATACGCCATTTTGAATTTTTTCAAAAAAAAAAAAAGTATATTTGCGCTTTTTTAAGAAGAGTCTCTCACCAAAATTTGAGCAAATTCCATCAATACCCACCGGCGCTACACGCGGGTCATAAAAAAGAAAATTTCCTCAAAAAACAGGTTTTTGCTCTAACTTTCCTCAAAATGCACTTAGAAAGCTGAGATTTGGATATGTTGGCGTCTGTAACTCACTCTTTCATATGAGATCAAAAACAAAAAATTGAGGTATTTGCCCTTTCTCTAGCTCTCCTCAAAATTTGAGTGATCCGCCATTTTGAATTTTTTCGAAAAAATAAAAAACACCGTTTTGTTAGATTTCCAAGTAGAGCCTCTCATCAAGTTTTGAGCAAATTTTGTAAATCCCCGCCCGCGCTATGCGTGCGCGAAAAAAAAAAATATATAGATTTATCTATGGATAAAGTGGCATCATTTTTCGTCGTCTACAGGTGAAGTGGCATCTTTTTTACAAAATGGCATCTTTTTTTTGATGCCACTTTACCATCACATTGCTCATCGATTCAGCTATGTGTCATGACGTCTCTGGTGTGGTTATTTGGGTGATGCCACTTTACCACTAATATTCTATTTTTCATGCAAAAAAAATTTTTTCGGTCTACGGTCGTAGAAGTCTCATTTTTTTGATGTTTACAGGTAAAGTGGGATCATTTTAAAAATTTCTTTCCAAGAAAACTTATGAACTTATACATTCCGTTCGCCACTGTGGTGTCGTTAACGTGACATTAGATGCACTTCTGAGGAATGTGCAAAGTGATGCCACTTTGACCATAGATCACTATATATAAGTATGGCGGTGCGCAGACCTGGAGGCCTAGGTTCGGAACCTTTCTCTGCGGATCATGTTTTTATCAATTTTTGGTCGAGTTTTTTTTTCAAATTTTTTGTTATTTATTTATTTATTTTTTTTGTTCCTACAAATTTTGCATTATTATTTATTCCACCCGTCCAACCCCTTCAGGCCTACATTCTTTACCTCTAAGTTGGGTTAGGTTAGACGGTCTCGTGAATAGGGTGGGCAACTGCCCCCCTCCCATTCTACTTGAGCTCATTCGTGCCTTCAGCAAAAGGACACTTCGAATAAAAAAATCAAGTCGTACAACAGGTTCCGAGTGCTTCCCGAAGTGTTCCAAAGAAAAAGCATCCCACAAATTCAAACAAACGAACAGCTCTTCACTATAGGTTAGGTTAGGTTATATGTAAGGGTATTTGAAAAAGAAAAACAAAACAAAACATGTCATAACGATTCCGATCTAACGGCAACACTATATACTCAAACAAAAGCGCGCACGCCGCGCACGGAGTCTGAAAGAAATGACATGTATCAATAGCGAGGACTATTGGAGATTACTATTCTGTAGGCATAGTATTACTATACATTTACAGTTATTCTAAACTTATAGAAAAAATTTCATATAATCTTTGCTACTGATTTTTTTATATCAAGAAATGTAATTTTTTGATTTGAAAAAAAGTGCCGAGTACTTTTTATTTGGTAAAAGGATTTCTAAAATATATAAATTCATAGTTATTATATTAATGAAATCTTTTAACCGACTAAAAGATAACATTTTTTTCAAAACTCCAAACTTATGTCGCTTAATAAACTGAAAAATAAAAAATGAGAAGTGGGAGAGGTATAAAATCGTATTGCATATGGGGCTCTTGTTATGTCTATTTCCCGACCGTGATCCGACTAAAAAAAGGAAATGGCATGATAAAGAAATTTTTACTCCAGATATTTAGCTATAAGTTCGATATAGATTGGAAGAAGGGTCATAATTATACTTACATGACTGTCCAGTGGATGGGCGCATCGCCGAATGACAATACTTCTGATCAAAATCATTTGGAGAGTCTAACCGACAAAAGGAAAAGTATAAAAAATTCAAAATACATCAAATCATATTAAATTTGAAGAAATCATGTTAATCTCAGCGAATGCGTTAAATATATGACAGTATATGACTAAATTTGGAAAAAACAGATGTAAACATAAGAAATTGAATCTAATCTAATAAGATATATAATTTCATCACATTTTTAGATGCAAGACAGAATGGATTAAATTTGTTCAAATTCGATCTGTGTGATATGTATTTGCATACTTTCACCTCATTCGATTCCTTTTTTTGTAATTAGGTAAGATTTAATGAAGTGAAATAAGTAGAATGAAATGTATAACTTTTGTTACATAATTATACTTAGATCATTGCCATAATGCGACTGATTGCCATTTCGACTACGCGATTTTTAAATAATTTAAATTCAATTATGAGATATTCATTAATCATTATTAGGAATACTGGTCATGATAAAACATTACATGAGTCGCAGCAAATGAATTGAACAATATATACTTACTTCCCTAACTTATTGGTGAAAAAGTTTCTTCAATACATCTGTGAACGAAGAAAAAGGCTTATTAACAACAGATTTACGAATCTGCCGTTCGAAAATTCTTCTTGAAAATTCGTAGTTTTTGGAGACAATGAGAGTGAAGTGAAAAATCTCGAAACTGACTCAAATTTGGTAGTATTGCATGTATTCATCACAAATTATTGTAGATGCGCTCGACAGTATCTGAATGGAGCGGTAGAGCCCTGCAACGAGACCCGATCAAAGGCCCGTAGCCAGCTCTTTGTTTTAGCTGGGCCAGACAAAATGTTGCATGGGGCAACACTTTTTGAGGCTCAGATATCCATGAAATACACCATTTTTAACCTTTCTTTTTCTTTACCAAACCTTCTGTTCATTTCAAAACAGTTGATTTTTCAAAACAAAACGTCATGTATTTCATAAAAAGTTAGTAACAGAATCACAAAAAGTGCGAAAAAGATGACGATACATAATGCTGCGCTAACAGGTTAATACAGTTGCAATCGAAAAGATTTACTGTGGAATTCTCTTAACAATTCTTCAAGCGTAACCAGGGACGGACCGAGCGAGGGTGTGTGGGCGGTGCTCACTTAGGTGGGTCGATTTTCACTTTTTTTGGAAAATTCAGTATGCACCTAGTTCAGTAGTTGCAAAATGATGCCAAAAGAATGTGAAAAAAATTTCAGCCCTCCAGGTTAATATTTACCCCTCCCATAATTAAGTCAAAGTTTGCAAATAAGCAAAATTTTTTCAAAAAATTTGAAATAACTATGTTAATTCTACTAAATTTTTTTTTTGCGTTTAAGCATCATGTTTTGCTTTCCCAATTTCGAGAAAACAATAAATTGCCAATTTTTCCTCTACGCAGGGGTTCCAAAAATACCTAAACTATGTGTGCTAAAATACCTTATTTTACCTGTTTTTCCATTTTATTTAGTGTCATTTATTTGCTAATAATTAATTAATATTGTGTAAGAGATAAGTAGCTGAGTACAACCATGAATTATGGCTTATTAATGACAGATTTACGAATTTGCTGTTCGAAAATTCTCCTTGAAAATTCATAGTTTTCGGGACAATGATAGTGAAGTAAAAAATCTTGGAACTGACTCAAATTTGGTATTATTATAGGTTCGTCACAAATTACGGATGGTGGAGAATAATTTGTGTAAAAATGAACTGGTGGACTCCAAATCTGCAGGGGAAGTTGATTAAGTAGAGATTTAGAGCTTTTTTTTGTACCAAAAAAATACATTCATTCTAATTTTAGCTTTCGAAGTTCAAAGTTTGAAGAAGGCAATTTTTGTTTCCCATCACAACTTCAGTTAACGAACGTGAAATAATATGAAATATTTATGGCGACTAGAATAATGGTAGCGAGCTAGCTACCTACTACTTAATAGGTACTGGTTGTAGAAGATGAGCTGATTTAATTTTGAAGTTCATCTGTGCCCTGAATGTCAAGCTTTTGAAGTTTTAAGTTTTTGCTGTATTGTGCTAGTATTTTGCATGAATTGCATTTCGGTGATAGGAAATTTTATACTTTATGAATTTGATTCTTTGTAATTTTTCATTAAAGTCATAGTTTTCCATGTACATGAATTCGAAGTAAAAACTTTGTGATTGGTGCAAATCTAGTAGTATATTTTGCTTTTCCTTTGGAAATTATGGAATATTTCGGCAACTAAGCATATAAGTGAAAAAGTAATGATTCAATAAGGGAAGGAAATTTAATTTTCTACAACATATGATATGTTTTTACGCTTAATTTACTAAAGGGACATCAATCTCGTCGTGCAGGTGGAACAAACATTTCTGTATCTTTACGTAGTTTTGGAATATTTGAAGTCATAGATTTTTGCAAAATTTACTATATTTCAATGGTATACTATGCACGCTAGAGAATTCCGTTCATTTTATAATAATAATAATAATAATATATGCAATTATGCATGCGAAACACAAAATGAACAATAAATATTACTCTGAAAAAATACAAGAATAATTCCTTGTATTATTTTACAAAATGGAAAGAAGCCGAACATGAAGAAAAAACATATTTAAAAGTTCAAAAATAAAAAAATAAAAACATGGAAAAAACCTAAAAGAATGTAAGCAGTCATATCGTATTACAGGAGCTCAGTTTTTAACTGGGGCTTGTTCAAGTTTACAAATAACATTGCTAATCCCTTCATGTCTAGACTTAAGGCCACACCCAGTGCCAAGTTGAAGGGCCGTATTCATAAATGTTACTCATTCATTATTTGGCCAAGTATTGAACCTTCTCTTTCATTTTTCAGTAAATAAATGCTAATTTCAGAATTTTTAGGTTCAAAATCAATACTTCAGAGGATAATCTTTCGATCTAATGCAATAATTTATTTTTTGTAGCTTTATATTGGCCCAAAATTGCTTAAAAAATCATTACTTGCTCAAGTAAGGTAGTGATTTTGTCTATGAATACGGCCCTAAAAACCCTAACCCCATCTTTTCCAAAACAACTTAAGAAGATGAACTTGAAACAAATATAGTATTTTTTGCCATGCAAATATGAACAAACATTCGTCAAATTATAACTACTTAAAGTTCCTCAAATTATTTTCAAAGTGTTATGATCCACCATTTTGGATCCCTTTTGACCCAAATTGTAGAGGCCATATTCTGGTCATCAACTAACCCTATACACAAAGTTTGACCTTATTAGATCAATTTGGTGATGAGATATGGAAGATTTATGAAATTTTCTACCCTAATTTCCTCTCCAAGTTGTTTTCTACTCTTACTCCTATCCAAATGCGCTTGGGAAACTGAAATTTGGACATGTTGGTGTCCCTGATTCACTCTTTCATGTGAAATCAAAAACAAAAAATTTGAGCAATTCGCCTCTTCTCCAGCTTTCCTGAACATTTGAGTGATCCGTCATTTTGAATTTTATATGTACGAAAACAAAAAAGGTATTTTTTGCATTTTTAAGAGTCTCTCATCCAGTTTGGCGCGAATTTCATGAATACTCGCCTCCGCTACCCGTGGGAGAAATAGATATACCGGGTGACTACTTGATTCGCACACTCCAAGCGCAAAAATCTTTCCTTCATAAAAATATAAATTATAATTATATTGAATGATATTAACAGGAAAAAATGGCATGAATTAAATTTATTTAATGAGTAAATGTGTCTACTAACGTAATACAAAATTTTATATTATACTATGGTTGTCAAAAATACCCATATGCAGGTATTAAATTTATTCACCCTTTAGCTGATTTTGTCCCTTGGATGCTCGAATCAAGTACTCAGCTAGTCACCCAGTATATTATATGTATAAAAGTGTGATCCCTATTTTTACAGCGAGGATAACTCAAATGTAGCATACGTTCTCTACCACCGTAACGTATCCTAATACACTTATCATGCAACAAATGAAACAACTCCTCTTCCGTGATGTAATATTTAAGGCTACAACCATCCGATCCGGAAACTCATTTTTTTGACTCCATCAACGTGAAGCACATCATGATATCGCATCATGTTTCCATCCTTTTTTGCAACACCACTAGAGGACTTTACTTTTCAAGTAAATCAGCTACTGCGTTCACTCAGTTTCTTAGTTTGTTTGTTTGTTTCTTTATTTTTACTTTTATTTTTTTCTTCGCGTTCTCGCGCGATAACTCGAGTAGAAGTGATCGAATCGAAACCAAATTCGGAGGAAGAATTGGGGTAATTGAGTTTTCGAGCTGATTAGTTTTTGAACGTGATCGGACGTGAGTTAGCGTGAGGAGGCGTGTGTCAAGGTTTTCTGGTTCTCGCGCGATAACTTGAGTAAAAGTTGACGAATCGAGTTGAAAGTTGAAAGGAGGGTGAGGGTAGTGGTACTCTGAAGCTGATTAGTTTTTGGACGTGATCGGATGTGAGTTTGCGTGACGAGGCCTGAGTTGAGGTTTTTTCTGGTTCTCGCGCAATAACTAAGATAAAAGTTGATACATTGAATTGAAAGATGGAGGAAGGGTAAGATTAGTGATCATTAAAGCCAATTAATATTTGAGCATGATGGGACATGAGTTGGCGTGAGAAGGCATGATTTGAGGTCATTTGGTTCTCGCATGATAGCAGGAAGGAATGGTTGAGCGTTATGAATGATCAGATATCTAATTTATCAGAATGTGAGATGATTCAATAAAACATGGGGTCACGGTTTTTCTTTTTGTATCAAAAATCTATCAGAATTGTAGTGCGTAAAATCGTATATTACCAAGATTAAGGGATTTTTCCATAACTTCATTTAAGATTCACAAAAATCTGCACTTGATCTTCACCCCTCCTAATACTCAATGATAAGGTTGAACATCGACTGAAAGACTGGACGGGATGATGCGATTGCGTTTTTAGGCGGTTCAATATTACCCTTGGATCGATTCATATATATAACCAATTTTGCGTATATTTTTCACGTTATTTTTTCGATGTATAATTTTGTTCGTGTCTAATAATTTGAATTTTTTTATCACCCATATTTAAACTTGTTTTTTGCATAATAATTTAATTTTGCATTTTGGAATATCGTTTCTTTGCATTTTTTTTTTTTTCGCTTTAAAGTTCATGTGTTTTAATGTTTCCATAATTGAATGTATCTATTTAAAAAAAAAAAAAAAAACATAATTTCAATATCGTTTAAATTTATACTGTGGTGTCTTCTCGTATACCTGAAAACAATTCCAAACGGATTGAAGCTGCTGTACCTATAGTCGCAGTCGATGTTCACCTTGAGAATCATCAAGAACCTATCCAAATAGTATCAACATACATCCATATTTTCGCTAAGTTGTTTTTTGTTGAAATATCGTGTGGAGACTCCAGACAATTTGAAGATGACCAGATGATTCATGCCAAAACGAAGTTGTTTTTTTTTATTATAAAAATTTTTCTCAAGTAGAAAAGAAAGGAAGACGTAAGATTAAGCTTAATTCATTTCTTCATACTGCTTCTTGAAGTGTTTTTATTTTCTATATTTTTTTTGCAAACCAGAGCATTAATTTGAGTAAAAAAAAAATATATAATAAAAACTAAGAAAAAAATAAATAAAGAGTTCCATTGTTTAAAAATAATTAATGTCTTTTGCTGGATTTTTATTTATGATGTAAAAGTGGAAATTCTTTTATTTTTGCCGTGTTGGTTTGGCTTGATAAATTATGACAACAAATGTCGTCAGTTCTATTTTACTGTCTATATTTTAATATTTATGAATTAGTTTCTGTCTAATTCTGTTTTCACATAATCGCCAACAAGTCAAACGGAGGGTGCTCTTCGAGAGACATCGAATGGTAGTATTTGGACACAGTCGTAACTACGAGTAAAACTATAATTTCATGTGTATTTATGAGAAGAAAAAATGAGGTATGTGATGAACAACTTTACTATTATTATGTTAATATGAATTTTATATATAGTTTTCTCTCGATGTTTTGAGAATGGTCATATTCATTGATGGATAATTTTCCATTTTCTTATTTGTTAAACTATTTATTTATTTATCTATTTTTTAATTTTTAAAGACATTGTAATGACTCTATAGAGTATCCTACAAATAAATTATATCTATCTATCTATCTATACTCCAAACTGTGTCAAATTTATTTTTTTTTAAAACCTAGTCTTCAACAGTAATGTTAATCATCGAATTTTACATGGAAATTTAATCTAAACGGCATCCCTGGACAAAAATAATATTGCAGGTGCTAAAGGTAGTACGCACTTACGCACTGCATTAAATGTATTTACGCACTGCAGAATGTAGTGTGGATGGCTGAAAGAGTAGGCGTAGTAGTCTTGGAGTTAAGTGTTTCTTAGGCGGAGTGGATGTGATTTGACATGACGTGAGGTGACGTAACGGGGCTTGAGTCGAAAGCGATCGACACCAAATTGGGAGGATAGGTAGAGTTACGCAGACTTCCAGGGATTATTGGTTTTTCAACTTGAGGAAGAATGATTTAACATGAGGTCACCTTTTTTTGTAAACGTTCGTTCTCTCGCTGTAACTAGAGTAAAACCTTACAGATCGACTCGAAATTTTGAGGAGTGGTAGATTGAGTAGATCTCTAGAATTGATTGATTTTTGAAGTTGATTGAGCATGAGGTAACGTGATGTCATGTAATTTTAATTTACAATTTGAAATATGAATTTTAAAAATGAGTATAGTCAGCCTCCGAACCGAAGAAGGAGGATAAGAAGAAGAGTTGGCCATCCTCGAAAGCATGTCGAACGTGCGGAAGTATAATTTGACGTGAGGTCACTTTTTTTGAAGAAACTGTCTGAAATATTATTGTTTTTTTAAAGCTATTTGAATGTAAAATGACCTGTCCTCACACGATTCCAAGTTTTGGGTAATAAAAAGATATATTACGTGAGGTCATGTTTTGTATGATACTTGATAAAATTTAGGATAAGTGGAGCTGGTAGAACTTTTGAATTTGATAAACATTTTTTATTCTGTTAAAAAAATTAATTATTCTAATAACATTCTTTAAAAAATAGTATAATTAGTAAAGTCCGCTTTTAAGATACTCTAGTATTTTCTAGTTTAATAGTGAAACCCATTCAGAATTACATGCTGTTTCGAATGAACTACTTGTAAACTTTCCATCTAGATTTTTTTTTAATGTACGATGGATTAAACAATAAAATTATGTATTTTACCGGTAGGTCGACCGTTATTGTCGAAAATAACTAGTTAAAGTTGATATTTTCTACTTTAACTGCCATCAATTGCCCATTTTTGTTAATGTCATTACCTAATATTCAACTTTAATGGTAACATTTATGTATATATAGGTACGAAAAAAAAATTGATTTTTTACAAATGGTTTGAAATACGCAAGCATTTGAAGAGCCCACACTCACCAGACCTCCGTTCCCAAATCAGGTAGGCTGTAATAGTTACTGTTTTTAAGTTAAAAATTCAGCTATAAATGAATTTGAATATATTCCGCATTATTTCTTTTCTTTTTTTTTTTTTTTTAACACTAGGCTGTAGCCTATGTAGCCTGTACCTACATCCGTCACTGATCAGTAATCATGATTATGAAAAAAAAAAAAACAACACTTGACCGCATATAAAATGAGGTGCCTATATATCTTACCTCTGTGCGGTATATTGTCGAATTTGTCTGTAAAAATAATTGGTCATCGGAAATGAGATATTTCATCGACAGTATTTCATTTTCCAACTAATACATACATAGATTTATTTACATTTTAAACGATTATTGATACTTACATGGAATAGAAATACCATTGCTTTCTTCATTTATGTTCGTACACAATCGCAGTAGCTCCACTACAGATTAAATGGCAACAAAATTTAATTATTAATAGCTACTTGAAATTTTATTGAATTTATGATACACAATCTATACTAATACATTGCAGTACCTAGTAGGGTATATCGAATTTCGTGTTTTTTCGAAAAGTGAAGGAGAAGGATTCACCATAATTGCTAAATGACCTCAATACGACTTCATAAATATTTCACAGTCTCTAAACTGGATTTTTACATCCCCAAAATGAAGTCTAGATTTTTTGCGAATTTGAAAATTGTAAAAGATGAATTGGTCGTGCGCGCAGTACACAATCCATTTAGGCTTTTCGGATTCACGAGGCAAAACATTCTCGATTTTTTTTCAACGAAGGTTTGTACAGTATGGGCTTTTTGGAGCTAATACATCGATATAGAGTCATTTTAAAGTAAGAATGTGATATTTTAGAAGACTTGTGACGGTAAAATCGAGCATATTCTTCCTCTTGGGTCCGAAATACCATAAATTTAGCCATACTGCGAATACGACGAATAAATTATGCATTTGTCGTTCATTTTTCAAAATAACCAAAATTAAAGCAAAAAATTTTCAATTTCCCCAAAATTTATGTTTTTGGAAATTTCTGAAGAATTTTGACTCCATTTGGAGGGTCTAAAGATTCATTTGGAGGATTGAAATTTTAACGATGTTGTTTTAAAGGTTATTCAACAACTCTTATGACCTTGTCCCCACCAATTTGAATTAATGCTTAAGCATCATTTATTTCGGGCAAACATAAACATTTTTAAACAAAATGTTAAATTCAAAATATTTCCTACATTTTAAAGACGCCTTTTCGTTTTCAGCAACATTCATATTTTGAAACAGAATGGATTGTAATATTGTTCCGGTGTGTTCTTTAAAAGCTTCATAATCTGTAAAAGAAATCAGATAAGTACACTGCATTAAATGTCATTTACAGTACAAGCTTTATTGTTTCAACTAATTGTGGAAATAATAGAAAGTCGAAATATTACGGAGTTCTCCCCTTCCTCATTCTTTTTTTGTTGTACATATTACTGTTCAGAAATAATAAACAAATATTACATATTTTGTACCTACATTAAAAAATTAATGTTTTTATTCTTTGAATTTTCACAAAAAAATATAAAAATACTGTATTGTTTGGCAAGAATACAGTATATATCATATATATAAAGCTACAAGAAAAAAAAAATAACAACAAAAATAGGTCCAAAAATATGTTGTTCCAATCGCCCAGCCTTTCCTAATGGATGGATTTCGATAATTTTTTTTTAATCGCAAAAATTATGCATATATGTCATCGAGCAAAAAAAGTTTAAAAGACCAAGTTTTCTCTTTTTTTATTGCATTTTTTTTGATTTTGTTAAAAAAAAAATCACAGAAGTTCATATGATTATCAGCTACAATACCTTACTTTTTCGTTGAAAATTCAGCTAAAAAATTTTCAATTTGTTCGTACAAGGCGCGTTCGAGGCGCAGCGCATGTTCGCGTAATGTTCGCAACGAACAAAAAATTGGTTCGTACCTCGCGCAGCATGGTTCGGGGCGCAGTGCACGTTCCGCGCGCTGGTGTATCTGCGCCTTCATGTTGTTCGAAGAATAGCGAAGCGAGGAATGCCGCGGTGTTGGGCCGCAAAGCAGCCAGGGAGTAAAGCCCCCTAGTATATTATATACAACATACAATTATATTTATACTTGAACTCTTGAAATAATAGGAAGAAATTGAAATAATGGGTAGAAAATTTTTGGGTTGAAATAATCCGAAGTTGAAATAATCGAGCTTGTACTGTATAACATTTCATAGACGTGAAAAAAAAGTAATATCTATTTAATATTTTTTTTACATTATTTATACCGGCATCTTCATTTGAAAACACTATTGCGCTGGTATTTACTTTAGATGCGATTCTTATAGTCTTATGTTTTTTTTAAATCTATAATTTTGTTGAAAAGGGTGGGCTCATCTGGGATATTTGTATCTTTTAGTTTTAAGATCGTTCGTATAAATCTAAATTCTTCGCTAAAATAGCATGTGCTAGTAATTTAAAAATTATAAGTTACAGAAAGGATAAGGGACAGGCAGTGGCGAAACTAGGCTGATATATTGCGGGGCTGGAATAATCTTAATTTTGCAGACTCAGTTTTTTATAATATACCATTGCAATAGGCAATTTATTGAGTAGGTATTGGTGTGCAATGGGAAAAACAATAAAGTGAGAATAATAATGCCTACTTATCGTATAAGAAATTAACGATTACATTGATTTTTTAAAAGATACATTATAATAACAATCGAATAGATGTGTAGCTCAATTTAAAAGATGAAAACTAAACAGTTCTTCTTGTTTTCAGAAGCTACCGGTAGGCTTATAAAGTTCATTTTCTCATATTTAATGATATTTTTTTGGAACCATCATCAATTTTAGCCATTTTTCAACATGGCGTGCTGGTGTGAAAAATCTGAAAAAATTTCACTGGTTCGGGGGTCAAGAAGACATCTACAAATATCGATTTCATAATTGTGCCAAAGCGTTATCATGGTAAAAAAAAAATTAAAAAATTAAATCAGTTTTTAATGCGGGTAAAATCATTTTTGGGTTGCTGGCTTTTTCTAAGAGAACCCCTATGAAACAGTACAACATACTAAATTTTCAATAGTTAATTTCTCAAAAACGAAGGGGCGGGGGGTCTGAAACTTTGGCAATGGAAGTCTCTAAAGGGTACTTATCTACCTACCACCCAAGTTTCATCGAAATTGGGCTCCGGATCAGATTCACCATTCTTATTCTCCTATGCCCTTAACGATCTGATTATGAAGAAGAAATCGAACGATATTTTGAGAAGCTGAGTCTGTAGTGCAGCCAAATGGTGACAAGAACACGTGTTAACCTAGACTAATTGGGGGCCAAAATTTTTCTGCGGAAATTTATCGCTAATAGTATCCGTAATAACACCTTACTTTTCCCCAAAAATCGCATCGTTGCTTCTCCACCAAAATCCACATTTGTGCCCCTGAAACTTGTTTTTTGCCAATAACACGCGTTCTAATCTAGATATAGAAAAAATTCGAGTGAAGAAATGAAGCTGAACAAATTTCCAACAAAAAATATTATTACATATTTTTTGCTCAAGTTGATACAATCGTGAGAAAACGCACTTGAAAAGCGCCTCTTTCATTACACTTGTTAAACTAATTTTTCATATTCTAATCATTTAAATAACTACTGGCGTGGGAGAAATTTTGCTTTTTCTAGAAAATTGATCTATTTGTAATATAGTTATGAGTAGTACCGAATATAATGCAAAAAAATACAGGAAAAATAGGGATTTTTCATATATATGTATTAGAAATAGTTTGAAAGCCCCTTGAAAAAATAGTGAATAATTATTTTTCTGAAGTTCAGAAGGCAAAATATCACACTTGCACACAAAAAATTTGAAAATTGTTGAAAATAATTTTTTTTTGAACATTTTTTGATGTATCATAACGTTTTTAAAATTTGACCTGATTGTTCAGAGCATAAATATCAACTTGAAAGACTTAAATTTTTAGAGTATACTTTTGAGGTCATTTTACAACAATCAACCGCTATACCTGCTCGATTTTTGAGAAAACCCAAAGTTTGTTCACCTAAGTAGTCATTTGAGCGATGAGAAGATGTAACATTAACGTAATGCGGTAAGGTACGTATATCAAACGTCGCGCTATGGCCCTATGTGCAATGAAAGTAGCGCGTTTCAAGTGCGTTTTCTCGCTATTCTATGAAATTGGACAAAACATGTGTAATAATATTTTTTATTGGAAATTTGATCCGCTTCGTTTTTTACGTTGACTTTTTTTCTGTATCTGGATTAGGATGCGTGTTATGGGCAAAAAATTGGTTTGGGCACAAATGTCGATTTTGGGGGAGAAGCAACAGGGGGATTTTTGGGGAAAAGTTAGTGGTAGTTATGGACACTATTGGCTACAAAACTCGGCAGAAAAATTTTGACCCTCAATTTGTCCAGGTTACAAACCTAATTTCACTGGACTACGGGAAACACTAGAAGAAATGAAATGTTTTCTACTTGATGAATTAGTGATAATTCGGTATAGCGTTGTCGGCAAAATTATAAAGTCGGCAAAGACGAACGAGTTCGAGACTTCGAATATGTTTATCATTTTTGCTTATTCTTGTCTTATTTTTCGGAGCTTAGATATTGAAATTGCCGACAAAAATAATCAAATCTACCGGATTTTTGGTTGGCAAAAATATTGGGGGTGGGTGTTCTGACCCCCAATACCCCCATTAGTTTCGCCCCTGGGGACAGGGAGGTGTTCTCCTAATTCCTTGGTATACAGTAGGTAATCATGGATGATTTTAGTAGGTGTATGATCTAAGCGTATACGGGTTATTACTATTTATTCTTTTTAATTTACTTGCGTTAGATTTTCCCACGAGCAAATTTGCCTTAAAGTTTGTTATTTAATGTTTGATTTCATGAATATTGCAAAGATTGGTAAGATTTTTTTGAGGTAATTTTTGAAATCTTTGGATAAGTTAAGAAAATTTTAGTCAAGGGTAGTTCCTTTAGCTATTGAATCAGTTTGATTGCTAATAGGTGTATCTGTGTGGTTATGTAAGTACATATATACATGAGGCCTGTTTTGACTAGCGTAGCAAGAAATTTTCTGCTTGTGGAAATTGAGATCATGCCGCTTATTTTTTCTTTGTTACGAGGTCGGAGGCCCCCTCCCTCTTCCATACATAAGGAATAGCAAACTTTGCATAAATCCTGTAGAAATCGTAATTCATTTTTGCCAGAGATTTTTTAAATCTAAATAGATTTATTTACAAAATTAAATTTCTATACAGACTTTCTTTGTTGATTCGTTGTGCGTTCAAGTTCCTTCTCTTAGACAAAATTGAGATTAATTTTTAGCTAAAATTTGCAGTTCCTTAAAACCTGCCCGGGTAAAATTTTTTTCCTTCTTCCTCTTCTATTGCATAACTATCCACTTTGCCTACTTCTATATATATTACATATAACATATATATATATACACATTATATATTTTGATAAAACGTATAGATAACGGCAGAATTTTTTTCGTATAATAGGGCAATCATTACTATGATAGGTAAAGATAGTAAAAACCGAGTATAATTAAATTTGCTTACTCCAATTTGATCTTTCCATTTCAGTCAACACATCTAAGCAAACAACATAAAAACATGATTTCTTAGCATA